>ONZH01006225.1:0-41992 GCA_900303285.1 Rhinella marina
TTCTACCATATTTCCTGCACGTCACGTTCCCAAAAAACAAAATATAAAAAAAAAAATTATTTTTCAGTTGTTTTAGCTCAGTATACAATCCATTTTACTCAGCTGCATGTAACCTTTCTGTGTGTCACAGTTCAGCACATTCGCTCCCATCCGTATATACTGTCCAGGTGACACTTTCTGTACGTCACACAATACAACCAAGTCATTTGCTACCAATATCATCTACAGCTTGATCCAGAAAACTCTCTGTGCGACATTTGTCTGGGTCGCAGACTAAATAGCCACCGTTAACAGGGTGTCAGTCAGTTCTACCATATTTCCTGCACGTCACGTTCCCAAAAAAACAAAAATATAAAAAAAAAAATTATTTTTCAGTTGTTTTAGCTCAGTGATACAAATCCATTTACTCAGCTGCGTGTAACCTTTCTGTGTGTCACAGTTCAGCACATTCGCTCCCATCCGTATATACTGTCCAGGTGACACTTTCTGTACGTCACAGCAATACAACCAAGTCATTTGCTACCAATATCATCTACAGCTTGATCCAGAAAACTCTTCTGTGCGACATTTGTCTGGGTCGCAAGACTAAATAGCCACCGTTAACAGGGTGTCAGTCAGTTTCTACCATATTTCCTGCACGTCACGTTCCCAAAAAAACAAAATATAAAAAAAAAATATTTTTTCAGTTGTTTTAGCTCAGTGATACAAATCCATTTTACTCAGCTGCGTGTAACCTTTCTGTGTGTCACAGTTCAGCACATTCGCTCCCATCCGTATATACTGTCCAGGTGACACTTTCTGTACGTCACACAATACAACCAAGTCATTTGCTACCAATATCATCTACAGCTTGATCCAGAAAACTCTCTGTGCGACATTTGTCTGGGTCGCAGACTAAATAGCCACCGTTAACAGGGTGTCAGTCAGTTCTACCATATTTCCTGCACGTCACGTTCCCAAAAAAAACAAAATATAAAAAAAAAATATTTTTCAGTTGTTTTAGCTCAGTGATACAAATCCATTTTACTCAGCTGCGTGTAACCTTTCTGTGTGTCACAGTTCAGCACACTCGCTCCAATCCGTATAATCTGTCCAAGTGACACTTTCTGTACGTCACTTAATTCTACCGGACTTAATTTTTTTTTTTTTATCATACACCTATATACAAAAAATGTTGAACCCCAGGGCTAAGGGTCGAGGGCGAGGGCGTGGGCGTGGGCATTCAATTACTGCAGGGGGCAGAGGCCGTGGTCCTGGGCAGGGTGAGACAGTACCCGCTGATGAGGGAGCAGGGGAACGCCGCAGAGCTACACTCCCTAGCTTCATGTCTCAACTTACAGGGACACGTGGTAGAGGACTGTTGAAACCACAACAGTGCGAACAGCTGATCTCGTGGATTGCGGACAATGCTTCAAGTAATTTGTCCACCAGTCAGTCTTCCACGCAGTCCACCCACGTTACCCAAGGGAGCACTCCTATGGCTCCTCCACCTCAACCTCCTTCCCCCCAGTCTGCCCCCTCCCAGGAAAATTTGGAATGTGATCCGGCATACTCTCAGGAACTGTTTTCTGGACCCTTCCCAGAGTCACAAACCACTTCTCAGGTTGCTGCTGACCTCGTTCCCGATGCCCAAGTTTTCCAACTGTCGCAGTCTGTGGGTGATGATGATGACAATGTTGACTTAGTGGAAGAAGTTTGTAAAGAGGTGTCGGACGATGAGGAGACACGGTTGTCAGACAGTGGTGAAGTTGTTGTTAGGGGAGGAATTCCGAGGAGGGAGCAGACTGAGGAATCGGAGGATGACGAGGTGACTGACCCAAGCTGGGTTGATATGCCGAGTGAAGACAGTGCTTCTGAGGCGGAGGCGAGTGCTGCACCAGAACAGGTTGTAAGAGGCAGTGGTGTGGCCAGAGGGAGAAGCAGGGCCAGAGCTGGTGCATCAGCAGCAACTGTTTCACGTAGTGAAGCTCCCGTGGCGAGGCCTAGATGTTCGCAAGTCTGGAGGTTCTTTAAAGAAAGTGAGGATGACCGACGGACTGTGGTGTGCAACCTGTGCCACACCAGGATCAGCAGGGGTGCCACCACTACTAGCCTAACCACCACCAGCATGCGCAGGCATATGAGTGCTAAACACCCCACTCAATGGAACCAAGGCCGTTCACCACCTCCTGCGGGTCACACCACTGCTCCTTCCCCTGTGTCACTCGCTGCCTCTGCTAGTCAACCCCCTGCGTCACTCGCTGCCTCTGCTAGTCAACCCCTGCCCAGGACCCCGGCACGAGCGCCTCCCGCCGGAAAACCACACCTTCGCCTCCACGATCCTCCACAGTGTCCACCAACGTGTCCCAGCGCAGCGTTCAGCTGTCTTTACAGCAGACGCTGGAGCGCAAGAGGAAATACAGTTCCACCCACCCACATGCCCAAGCCCTCAACGTCCACATCTCCAAATTGCTTAGCCTGGAGATGCTGCCCTATAGGCTGGTAGAGACCGAGGCCTTTCGAAATCTCATGGCGGTGGCTGCCCCTCGGTATTCCGTCCCCAGCCGCCACTATTTTTCCCGATGTGCCGTCCCAGCCCTACACCAGCACGTGTCACAGAACATCATCCGTGCCCTGACCAACGCAGTTAGTGATAAGGTCCACCTAACCACGGACACGTGGACAAGTGCTGCCGGGCAGGGACACTATATCTCACTGACGGCACATTGGGTTAACTTGGTGGAGGCTGGGACCGAGACTGACCCTGGGGCCGCTCATGTACTGCCCACACCGAGGATTGCGGGGCCTACCTCGGTCACGGTCTCTCAGACGTACTATGCCTCCTCCTCCTCCGACCCCTCCTCCTCCACCGAATTACCATCCGTGGGCACGGCGCCTTCAGTCGGTAGCTCTAGGCGCAGCAGCAGTGCCGTGGGTAAGCGCCAGCAGGCGGTGCTCAAACTGCTGAGCTTAGGTGACAAAAGGCACACCGCCCAAGAGCTGTTACAGGGCATCACGGCGCAGACCGATGTGTGGCTGGCACCGCTGAACCTCAAGCCAGGCATGGTTGTGTGTGACAACGGGCGTAACCTGGTGGCGGCTCTGCAACTCGGCAGACTGACACATGTGCCATGCCTGGCCCACGTGTTCAACCTAATTGTTCAACGGTTCCTCAAGACATACCCCAATCTGTCTGATTTGCTCACCAAGGTGCGCCGCATCTGTGCGCATTTCCGCAAGTCGAGCACAGATGCTGCCACTCTCAGGGCAGCGCAGCGCCGCCTACAACTGCCCGCTCACCGACTGTTGTGCGACGTGCCCACGAGATGGAATTCCACATTAAACATGTTATCCAGAGTTTACCAGCAGCGCAGAGCGATTGTAGACTGCCAGATGTCATCTTCCACCAGAACTGGTAGTCAGGTCTCTCAGATTCCTCAAGTCTACAATGAGGAGTGGACGTGGATGTCTGATATCTGCCAGGTGTTGAGCAACTTTGAGGAGTCAACACAGATGGTCAGCGGCGATGCCGCCATTATCAGCCTCACCATCCCGCTGCTTTGCCTGTTGAAAAATCACTGCTCAGCATCAAGTCGGATGCTTTGCGCTTGTCACAAGAGACGGTGGAGGAAGATACGTCGCTTGATAGCCAGAGCACCCTCCGGTCTGTTTCTCAGCGCGTATCGGAGGAGGGGGATGAGGATGAGGAGGAAGAGGAGGAGAATGTCGGCGAGACAGTAGAGGGTACCAGTGCTCAGTCCTTAACTCTTGAGCGTGTATGGGCTGAAGAGGAGGACTTGGAGGAGGAGGAGGAGGAAATGGAGAGTCAGGTCAGTGAGGAGAGGGAATTCTTGCGTGTTGGGACTCTGGCGCACATGGCAGACTTCATGTTAGGCTGCCTATCCCGTGACCCTCGCGTTAGAAGAATTTTTTCCAACACCGATTACTGGGTGTTCACTCTCCTGGACCCACGGTACAAGCAGAACCTTTCCACTCTCATCCCTGCAGAGGAAAGGAGTATGAGAGTGAATAGGTATCAACAGGCCCTGGTGCACAAGCTGAAACAATTCTTCCCATCTGACGCCGCTAGCGGCAGAGGGCATGGTTCTGTGGGCCAAGTAGCGGGGGAGAGGAGGCGAGCAGGCAGCTTGTCCAGCACTGGCAGGGGAACGCTCTCCAAGGCCTTTGCCAGTTTTATGTCACCCCAGCAAGACACTGTCACCTGTCCCCAGTCTAGGCAGAGTAGGGGGGAGCTGTACAGAAAGATGGTGAGGGAGTACCTAGCTGACCATACCAACGTCCGTAGCGATCACTCTGCTCCATACAACTACTGGGTTTCAAAGCTGGACACGTGGCCTGAACTGGCGCTGTACGCCTTGGAGGTGCTGGCCTGCCCTGCCGCTAGCGTGCTGTCAGAGCGGGTATTCAGTGCAGCTGGTGGCGTCATCACCGATAAGCGTACACGCCTGTCAACTGACAGCGCTGACAGGCTGACGCTTATTAAAATGAACAAAGCCTGGATTTCACCGGAATTCAAATCTCCTCCGGGGGAAAGCAGCTAAAGATTTAAATAACTTATGTATCCGATTCCTCTTCTCTACTCCTCTTCTCTACTCCTCCTCCTCCTCCATATCGTCTTTGCCTAACGCTGACCCAAAAAACGCCATTTTTTAGAGGTCCAACTGGCACTCTTTTAGCACAATTTTTCAGGAGGGCCCCCTACAGGCCCTCTCTTCAAACAATTTTTCAGGAGGGCCCCCTACAGGCCCTCTATTCAAACAATTTTTCCAGAGGTCCACCTACAGGCCCTCTATTCAAACAATTTTTCAGGAGGGCCCCCTACAGGCCCTCTATTCAAACAATTTTTCCGGAGGTCCACCTACAGGCCCTCTCTCCAATTCCAGTTCCAAGTTTTATTTGCGCATACTGCATACATTTTTATTTTTGGGATAGGTGTGAAAAATAATATTACTTGCGAATCTATATTGCCCAACATTGGATACGGTAGCAAGTAGAAGACCAAACACATGCTGCTCACAGGGTTCCGCAAATTCCTGGTCCACCCGCAAATTCCTTGTCCACAATGTCAAGGAGGACGAGGTTCTGTGGATGAGCAACAAGTCCTTCTGTACTGAAATCGCCGACAAAGTCTCCATCTAAGAACACACAGACCATTGTGGAGAGAGCGGCACAGCTCGCCATCAAAGTGAGGAACCCCAACGCCAGACTGCGCAGAGAAGATAACGAATAAATATCTCTGTGGTTATTTTTGCTAAATAAAAGTTAAATAAACCCCCCAAAAAATTCATCTGTTCCTGTGCCTGATCCACCCAAGTTGAATCTGTCCCATCATGAGAAAGTCCCCCCCAAGGAGTCCCCACTGTAACTTGCTTCCCATACAACTACCTCACCCCCCGACACCTGTGTCTCGCCATTGTCCACCACCTCCTCAGACAACACTGGTAAATCACCACTGTCAGCACACGGAAACAGCAAAAGGTCTTGCGAATTGGGGCAGAGAATGTTCTGGGCTAGCACATCAGAGAAGGGGTGACTATGGGGTTCCAGGGAGTACGTGACCACATGCAATCTCCATCTAAAAAGTCATGCCACACTTGATCAATCTCATAATTTACGACTGTACCGGTTGATGCTAAATTTTTATGTTGGGGTCCTGTGTCGTCATTCTAACTCCATCCGGCTGTTGTCACCACCACACACGCTATCCCAGGGGGCACTCCTCTGGCTCTTCCAGCGAAACCTCCTTCCCCCCAGCCTGCCCCCCCCCACCTACAGGCCCTCTCTCCAAACAATTTACGTCTTTGTCCTATCTTTCTCTCTCTCCAAACCATTTTTCCGGATAGCTGCCATATACGGTTTTAAACTGAGTAGTATACATACCACAGTTGATCAATCTCATAATTTACGACTGTACCGGTTGATGCTAAATTTTTAAGTTGGGGTCCTGCGTCGTCATTCTAAATCCATCCGGCTGTTGTCACCACCACACACGCTAGCCCAGGGGGCACTCCTCTGGCTCTTCCAGCGAAACCTCCTTGCCCCCCCCCCCACCTACAGGCCCACTCTACAAACAATTTAGCCGGATAGGGGACGTATCAGAAGTTGTACTGATGTTTGTTTTTGTTCTTCTTTTATCTGCCTCATGACCTGTGATAGGCAGAGCATGGACACGTCCCCTTAGCTGCAGTGGGAAAGACACTCCCCTGGCCAGAGCAAGCTCTTTTTCCGTTTTCCGTGTTCGAAATATCCATTAAATATAGGGTCCCAAGATAGGGGACGTATACGGTATTAAACTGAGAAGAATCGATACTGCACCGGCTGATGCTAGAGTATTTCCAAATGCATTCCGGCTGTTGTCACCACCACACACGCTAGCCCAGGGGGCACTCCTCTGGCTCTTCCAGCGAAACCTCCTTGCCCCCCACCTACAGGCCCACTCTACAAACAATTTAGCTGCATAGGGGACGTATTAGAAGTTGTACTCATGTTTGTTTTTGTTCTTCTTTTATCTGTCTCATGACCTGTGATAGGCAGAGCATGGACACTCCCCTGGCCAGAGCAAGCTCTTTTTCCGTTTTCCGTGTTCGAAAAATCCATTAAATATAGGGTCCCAAGATAGGGGACGTATACGGTATTAAACTGAGAAGAATTGATACCATACGGGTTAAAGCAACAATTTTTCCAAATCCATTCCGGCTGTTGTCACCACCACACACGCTAGCCCAGGGGGCACTCCTCTGGCTCTTCCAGCTCAACCTCCTTCCCCCCCACCTACAGGCCCTCTCTACAAACAATTTACCCGGATAGGGGACGTATTAGATATTGTACTGATTCTGAATTGCCTCCTGCGATAGATGGGAATCGAACCCAGATCAACTGCTTGGGAAGTAGCTATGCTCACCACTATACCACCAGCAGGCACAGCAACTGATAAGAACAGATACTAAACTTGATTTCAGCTGCAGTGCCAGCATGAGCAGTGGTGTCACCTGCAGGCGGTGATGGACCTTCGTTGCACCTAGTTGGGTGCTTCCCTAACATGTGATGGGTATTTGCCTCGCCTTTCTTGGTCTGGGTGAGCACAATTGCCATGAGGGTAACCACCAGGCTGTTGCCTGAGAATTTGGGGTAATGGTGGGATTAGGCAGCCTCAGAGGCATCCATGCATGCTGCCCCTGCTGTTTCCTGTCCATTTCCGTGGTGTTTCCATCATTTTCTGAGGTTTCCAGGTTTTCACCCAGCCTTCCCTAGGTAGAGCTTTGGTCCCCCGCAAAAATGCTCGAGTCTCCCATTGACTTCAATGGGGTTCGTTATTCGAAACGAGCACCCGAGCATCGGGAAAAGTTCGACTCGAATAACGAGCACCCGAGCATTTTAATGCTCGCTCATCTCTAATTATTAAGCTAAGTCTGACAGTTTGTATGCAAGGAATCAATTAGGAAACCCACATTCATCCCACTATGGCCAAGTAAGTGGACCTCCAGTGAAAAGCACAAGCTTAATAAGGCTCTTAGTTCCTAATATATTTTACTTATGTTGACCCTCAAAACTTGTGTGTGTGTGATGCAGACCTCTCCTTTATAATTTATTACCAAAAATGTATTGTCAGCCTGCCATGTTACAGTTACAATGAAACTGCAGCCTGGTCCTGGTCCCTCTGTCTACAAGCCTACTAGCTCATAGTAATCTTGCCACCACTCCCCCTTTCACTGCCATTACATTGCAAGGAGAGAGAGAAAAAGAGACTGCCAGCTTAAAGGGGTTCTCCGAGAATTAAGAAAATAAAAAGACTTAAATATTACTTTATTATAAATATATTCCCAAATACCTTTCATTAGTTTTAATGGCTCATTTTGTCTAGGGAACAATCATTAGGAGAAATAAAATGGCCCTCGTCCTATTAGTACACCCAAAACCTGTCCTTATCACACAGCAGGACAAGGTACTTTACAACACTAAGCTTAAGAGCTGCCTCATCCTCATCTCTGCTTGTCAGGGATTATGATCCTGAATACATGAAGTACAGAGAGGATGAACAGGATAGACTTTGGTAATGTGGGTCTGTGGTAATGGAGACTGCATACAAGTACTGCTGCCACATCCCCACCTCCTCTCTGTACCTCATGTCTCCTCATGAATTCGATTCCTTCAGAAATTCAGCTAAAGATCTTATCAGCTGTATTCAGGATCATAATCCCTGACAAGTAGAGCAGAGAGGAGGATGAGGCAGCTCTTTACCTCAGTGTTGTGAAGTAACTTGTCCTGTATGATTAGGACAGGTTTTGGGTGTACTAATAGGACAGCGGCCATTCTATTTCTCCTAATGATTGTTCTCCAGACAAAATGAGCCATGATAACTAAGAAAGGTATTTGGGAATATATGTATAATAAAGTAATATTTAACTATTTTCTTTTTCCTAATTCCAGCAGAACCCCTTTAAATCAGTGACAATGCTACCGTGAACACAAAGCCTTATTGCTAAGCAGGTTTTCTTCACAGTTTCATGGACAACCAGTTTAAGTAAGATATTTAAAGGGTTGTCTGGCCTTTTTTAAGTAATGGCCTATCATCAGGATAGGCCATCATTAGCTGATCAGTGGGTGTCCTAGACCCTTCACCTCCGCTGATCAGCTGTTGTGAGTAGCTCCGTCACCAGAATTCAGCTCCAGAACTGAACAGCACTGTTAAAATTGTAGTAGACAGCACTTATAGTACAACTGCAGTCCTGCTTCCATTCACTTCATTTGTAGAAGCACTACCATTGTGAGCGCCGTCCACTACCATGTTGAAAGTGTTGTATAGCTCCAGTGCCGACTTTCAGTGATAGAGCTACCCAGAACAGTTGATCAATGTGGGTGCAGAGTGTTGGATCTTGACCAATCAACTGGTGATGGCCTATTCTAAGGATAGTCCACCACTTCGAAAAGGCTGGACACTCTGTTTAGCTATATCCCTATTTTTCTCATAGACTGCAGTCTCCTTCAGCTCTCTACCATATTGAACTAAATGGAGTGCAACCTGGTGGGGAATGAAGCTATTAATGACAGCTAATTCTAGCTTAAAAACTTGAATTTGCACAGAGATGAATACCTTCAGTTTTTGTATAGTGGTATTCTACTTTTGTAACAAATAAAACCCTAAAAAATGTTTATTTCTCTGAATCAATACATACAATATTCTTTAAATAGTAAAACGTATATTACTGCTTTGGAAGCTTGGTGTTAATTTCTGCTCTTTTGTATTTGCTTTGAAGAAAATGCGTCATTCTTTGTTTTACTTTTCAACCTTTTCTTTTATCCAGAGCATGAAAAATTGCACCAGCCATTGTGAAACAATTGTTAAGATATTTCAGTTGTTTTTTATTGTCTAATTGAAAGCAAATATCTTTTGGCTATAGCCACTTTCAATGGCCCTTTATGGGCTGCCAAATTAGTTTAGTAAGATTTATTAGGTTTTCGTTCCAAAGAAAACAAAATGCAATAGCGTTGTGACAAATTGGGCATAGAATAAGTGGTTTAGAAAGTTTATTTAAGCTTTTCTCGGATTTCTGGTAACAAATCACAACTGTTTAGCTGGACCTTATAAAATGACTTGCCAGCTGCTAATGTTGATTTGTAAAGGGAACAGAACTATCACCTATAGGATATAATTAAAATACCTTCACTGGTTTGCTGCTTCAAAAATTAATTGAATTTCCACTTGACTGTAGGAGTTTATTATTACCATCAGGTAGCATATGGGATTTTACTTAGATTTACGTAACTTAAAAAAACAAATATTAAATTATTCACAGAACATTCCTTCACTGAAATAAATGTGAAAGAATGAATTTTTAAGTGTGTTGCCACTTGGAAACAGAAAGACCACTGTACCGTTTCTTCAGCTGAGGCTGTTATGCTTTCCTTGGCTTTATCTTCTTGGTTCTTGCTGTAAATTGCAATAGTTTACTATTTTATTAATTGGTTTTTGGATATTAATTGTGTTATCAAAGAACTGCAACCACAGTTACAACACAACTGCCACTGAGCATGGACTACAAACGCTCTACCTTTTATAACCCAAAAATATTTCTTTTGTTTTTTATTTAATTTTAACACATTTCACTGATTTAGATAATTTTGTATTGTGTGATCTCTAAAAATGTTTGCTACAGCATGATTTTGACAGCAGTTAATTAAAACGAAGAAATAGGACACACTGTATTTTAAAGGATTCAGTTACAGCATTCAACAATACACCTTTGTAGTCTAAAATCCCTCAGGAGCAGCCTCAGTTCTAAATACAATTTCCTCAAGGATTTTAGCTAGATCTCATATGTCCCAATAATATTTTTTGCCAGTGCCCTCAAGCCTTCTTTACAATACCACGCCAAGAAATAAAGCTGCATACAAGATAAAAATTAGCATTTATTGTCTTTCAGGAATCACTACCTGCATTCTGTTAATCTGTGAAATCACCAGCTACTAGCCCCAAGCATCAGAAAATGTATGGGATCCTCAGAGGAACATGACATTGTATTTTCTCTTGAAGACATCTTACCTTCATGAGATCCTTGACCTGGAGTTATGATAAACAAATTATTCTTACTAAAGCATGAATCACCAGTATATAATGCCAGAGATTTCTTATTTTGTCATAACAGCATTTAAAGAGAAAGCCAGTTGGATGACCAGCAAAATGGCTTCAAGAGAGAATACAAGTCTAGTTGCTCTGACTTATTACTACTGATATACCATGAATTGGATAGATCAGACCGTTCACAGACATATGGGGTCCTTTAGTGTGACAGTGGAATAAACAATGGAAATCCGATGATCTGTTATAAGCTAATCAGGAAAACGGGAGGGAACATATACTGGATAATGACACACCCATCAAATGGATTCCAACAGATCAATCTACAGGGTGGGCCATTTATATGGATACACCTAAATAAAATGGGAATGGTTGGTGATATTAACTTTCTGTTTGTGGCACATTAGTATATGGGAGGGGGGAAACTTTTCAACATGGGTGGTGACCATGGCGGCCATTTTGAAGTCGGACATTTTGGATTCAACTTTAGTTTTTTCAATGGGAAGAGGGTCATGTGATACATCAAACTTATTGAGAATTTCACAAGAAAAACAATGGTGTGCTTGGTTTTAACGTAACTTTATTTTTCCATGAGTTATTTACAAGTTTCTGAGCACTTATAAAATGTGTTCAAAGTGCTGCCCATTGTGTTGGATTGTCAATGCAACCCTCTTCTCCCACTCTTCACAGACTGATAGCAACACCGCAGAAGAAATGCTAGCACAGGCTTCCAGTATCAGTAGTTTCAGGTGCTACACATCTCGTATCTTCACAGCATAGACAATTGCCTTCAGATGACCCCAAAGATAAAAGCCTAAGGGGGTCAGATCGGGAGACCTTGGGGGTCATTCAACTGGCCCACAACCACCAATCCACTTTCCAGGAAACTGTTCATCTAGGAATGCTTGGACCTGACACCCATAATGTGGTGGTGCACCATCTTGCTGGAAAAACTCAGGGAACGTGCCAGCTTCAGTGCATGAAGAGGGAAACACATTATCATGTAGCAGTTGAATGTCCCCCAAGGTCTAAAGTTGGATCCAAAATGTCCGACTTCAAAATGGCCGCCATGGTCACCACTCATCTTGAAAAGTTTCCCCCCTCCCATATACTAATGTGCCACAAACAGGAAGTTAATATCACCAACCATTCCCATTTTATTTAGGTGTATCCATATAAATGGCCCACCCTGTACATTATAGCAATCATGGAGCCTAGAAAATTGAAGCAATATTGCTAACATGATCACACCGAAAAGAGCTAAATTACTTTGCATTTTTCCCAACAGAACTGGCTTATATGAGTGCTACAACTCATATTCCTCATTTAAGGCATATTCTTATCAGTTTAAAAAGAATTTAGTCTGAAATGTGTTTATAAGCTGTCAGGGAACTAGAGATAAGAGTTGTCAGAACATATCTCTTAGGGCTTGTTCACACGTCAGTTATTTGATCAGTTTCTTCCATCAGTTATTGTGAGCCAAAACCAGGAGTGGAGGCTACACAGAGATCAGGTGTAATGAAAAGATCTGCACCTGTTCTGTGTTTTTGACCCACACCTGGCTTTGGCTCACAATAACTGATGGGAATAACTGATCAAATAACTGAAGTGTGAACAAGGCCTTAAGGATTCATTGAGAAGCAGAAAGAAGAAAAACAGTCTGTAAATTCAGTGACAATAAAGGCTGTAGAAGAAAAACTGTTGAAAATATTTAATAAAGACCAAGTGAAAAAATATTTAACCCCATCCTGACACACACCATACATTTAAGGCACATCCAGGGGCGTACATAGGAATCACTGGGCCCCATGGCAAGAATCTGAATTGGGCCCCCTTGTGCGTGACCCATAGCACCCCATGGGTACATTGACTTCTACTGCAGAGGTTCCAGCAGAAGCCTCAGTCACAGATTCTGGCAGAAATAAAGGGCAAAACACCGCTGCATGCCGAATCTCGAATGACCCCATTATTGTGAATGGGATCCGGCAGGTGCCAGAAGTGTTTGGCATATGCTGGATCTGGCCATTATGGTATTCTGCTGGGATGCTGGAACAGAATACCAAAATCTGATCGCAAGTGATTACCTAGCCTTACCTGACGAACTGTGCCTGCTGCTGCTACCTTTTATATAGTGTGCCATCCTTCTCCCATAGACTGTGCCTGCTACTGCTTCACCTCCTCTCCAGTGCTGACTTACTGTTTGTGCTGCTGGCAGAGTGCGGTCAGGGCCTGGGGCAGATCTTCACGGAGCTGGACTGGTCTGGACTGGTGACGCTGCTGGATCGGGTCAGGTCTGGACTGGTCAGTCAGGTCACAGTGCAACGCATGCTGGTCGAGGAATAGGACAAAGACATTTTACAAAGTGCAGACACAGAAAACTAAAGGATTTAATCCAGGTACAACTTATGTTTCTCTGACTGCTGCAGAACCTCCTAACACACGCCTCAGCTGCTGTAGAACAGCATAGTACACACCTTAGCTGCTGCAGAACCTCCTAATACACACTCCAGCTGCTGCAGAACCTCCTAACACACACCTCTGCTGCTGCAGACCCTCCTAACACACACCTCAGCTGCTGCAGAACATCATAGTACACACCTCAGCTGCTGAACTTCCTAATACACCTCAGATGCTGCAGAACATCCTAATATACACCTCAGCTGCCGCAGAACATCACAATAGTGACAAGGGAAATACAAGTATCATCATCACCAGATTGTTATTATTGGAAATTAGGGGGCAACACAGGGAGAGGTAAAATGGAGAGAACTACAACTCCCAGCATGTCCAGGCTGATATTATTGGATACCAGTGGATATTACACACACACAGAGTATAAGGCCAGGTTCACATCACTGCTTAGTTTTCCGTACTTCTGATCTGTCAGAAAAAAACGGATCCTGTATTTCAAGCATCAGTTCTGCACATTCCGCATTTGTTTGGGCCATTTCTGTCTGAGATCCGTTATTTTAGACGGAAAAAAGTCCTGGACGCAAAACGGAAAACTAAACGGTGATGTGATCCCAGCCTAAGAAGAGAGAACTACAATTTCCAGCATGTCCAGATTATTATAGGGCATCATTCACTTGTACTAGGTGATAGCTTTAAAAAGAAATAACTATAACCCCCAGTATGGCCAGACTTATTATGAGACATCAGTATACATTACAGAGAGGAGGTATAAGAGGAGAGAACTACAACTCCCAGCATTACCAGACTTTACTATGGCATACATTTAAATTACATGGAGAGTGATATAGAAGAGAACTACAACTCCCAGCTTTTCTAGGATGTTATATGGATTATCCCAGGACACCACTAACCTCTCCTCCAGCAGGCACACACACAGAAGCTCCTCCCCCTCACATTCCACAGGTCTTTCACCAGTCCTCTGCACTGGTCACATGATGATGACATCACCAAAGGTCCTTTAGACTTCTGCTGCTCTGCTATTCGTTGGCTTCCTTCACTGGTCACATGGTCGATGACATCATCAAAGGTCCTTCTCCACTTCTTACATTCTTAGGTAGCCATACAAGTTTAATTAGTGGGCGGGGCCAATCCTCCACTGTGGGCCCCCTTCCCCCAGAGGCCCCATAGCAGCTGGGTGGTCTGCCTCTATTGGAGGTACGCCACTGGGCACATCGTGAAGGGAGTTCCCGATATGTGCTGTACATGTACTGCTGCTGATCAGGCGGGCACAGGAGCTGTGCTTACCCAATCAGTGGCAGATGCCCCTGCTGTTACCAAACATTTTTAGTCAACTTGCCTCACAAAAAGCATATCAAGCAATACAAAAGTCGTATCCCGCAAGAAACATAGCCCTCTCAGAAAAAAGGAGCGGACAACCAAAGTTGCTTCAATTACAGTGGAAACTATCTACTTTTATTGTTGCCACTGCAAATTGTGGTTATTGCTTGGCCGCAACTGACTGCAGTTACCTCCTGCCTGATGGTGACAGAAAACTACCGTTTTACAAGATTCATCCGAATCGAACCAGAAAAGATTTGGGTTCGAATCAGTGACTAAAAAAATCAGAGATTCAGAAGGAATCTCTGAATCTGCAAATAGATTTGCTCATCTCTACCCATGATGTTAATTTTTTTTTATTATTTATGTATTTTTTTAGTTTTGGGGAAAGGGGGTGATTTGAATTTTTATTTATTTATTTATTTTTTATATTTTTTTAGATTTTTAAAAATGTTATTTTATTTTTTACATTTTTTAATAGTTCTTATAAGGAATTATAACAAGCAAACAATAGATAGCTTTTTTCATAGATTCCAATGCATTAGCATTGGAGTTTCTGAGAATTACACTATGTTGCTATGGAGCCCTGTCACAGGCAGGGGCTCCATAGGAACTAATGTGCTGCAGCCCTGTACCACTCTGAGTACAGAGGTTGCCACATACTGCATCCGGCTTCCCCAGGGGAAGCTGGTACAAGGCCAGGAGCGAGCACTCCCGGTCTTTAATCTCCCACATCCCGTGGTCACATTTGACCACGGTATCTGAGGGGTTAAATGAATATAATTGAGCTAATCATCCATCACATACATTAGTCCAGGGTGCCTGGCTTTCGGGCAGCTATGGTGTCTTCTGTGCTTGTGGACCATCTTTAAATCCTTCCAGCCGATGTAATTTAACTGTGCAGTGGTGGGAAGGGGTTAAGACTGTGCAGGACACAACAACTGACAATTTGGCTACCCCCCCACACACCACAGCATTATTTGAGACATGGCACTTGACCTGTTAACACACGGTGGTTCCAATGCTTTTGATCCAGCACAAACAAGCAGGATTGAAACTTTGCTGGATCACCAGTTTTGAGCTGATGTCTTCTGCCTGCTGCTACCCCACTTCTCCTTGCAGGCACCGGCGCAGCTCTACTCACCCTGTCAACTCCCTATGTCAGCCAGTAGTCCTGGTCCACTCTCCATCTCCCAGCCAATGGTGGTGCTGGCTACCAGTGCCTCTTAAGTCTCCTGAAGGCTGCAGCTTGCATTCCCTGTGTTGGCCTCTGGGCCTGTCCTATAGGGTGGGCATGCTCATTTCTGACCTCTTAAAGGGCCAGCATGTGCACAAACAAATCCTTCCGCAACCTAAAATGCTCCACTTCTGGGTGTATAAGGCACCCAGTCTCCAGTTAACCAGTGTGTGATATTTTGTCTGACTACCTGTGTACCGAACTTCTGCTTGAAAAGTGACTCTGATTGCCCACCGCCTGCCTTGACCTTATTCTGTTTCTCATATTGATCCATTGCTGCCTGCCCTTACCTTGAACTTCTTTTTCTGATATGTTTTAACTCTGCCTGCCTTCATCTCAGCCTGACCCTTCACTACAAATATTGCTTGTCCCTTTGGGGCTGAACACCGGTGTCTTTGACCCCTGTAGGTCAGCCGCCAACCATACTGGAACTATCTCATGAGGTGGCTCCACTGCAGCAAAGACCAGATCCCTGTATAAGGGTTAAACTAGGGTACTGCCAGAATTATGCCCTTAGAGTTAGCCCAAAGACAAACTGGTTAGTCCACACCCACTGCCTGTTACAATTGGACTCCTTTGAATGCAACCTTAGTGCTTCCATAGATAATTTATAGACTTAAAAAAAAACACAGAAAAAAGGCATCACCAGATGATTAATACTTCTAATAGAATATGATGCCTAGTGAAGACTCATCATTTGTATGCTTTTTTAGTAAATATGAACTGTACTTTTCTTATCAGCTTCCATTTTATCATGAAGAAAATCAGTACAATTTCCGTGAAATAATTCAATAAAAAGTAGCAGAGGTTACAGCTTTTTGTTTATATTTGGAATTCCCAATACCTTTAATTTACTTTGAAAGCTGAAAGTCTTATCATTAAGAACAGCAGGATCATAAATCAACAATATCACACTTACACAAGATTTTCAAACATTGTACAAGTGTGATATTGCTTATAAGTCTTCATGCTGTTTTTAATAAGATGCAATAAAGGGGAACATTTAATGTTTTAACACCTGCTGCTCAGTATTTTGCTTGTGTGATTAATACGTGGGGAGCAAAGGACATAAACTTCTTCATCTTCAGGCAATGAAGTAACCTGAAGAATAATTAGCGCAAGGAAATTTTCTTTGTACTAAAAAAAGTTTCACATCTGTTTAATTCCAATGGAATTGTGATTTTTATTTGTAATGGAAACATATTCTATATAGCTGCAATAGTTATTCTACTCTTGGAAACTGATACATTTAAAGATTGAAATAAAGTTAAATTGACCGTAATTCAAGAGATTTTTGGTCACCTGATTTGCAAGTGCTAAACATTATTAAAAGTAAAACTTCAACATCTATTTAAAAGTCAAGTAATCATCACTTTGACCTATTAAAATAAAACGTATAATATTACAAATAGAGTCAGGGAATGGTGGCAACTGTAGAATGTGTCCTAGCTGCGCCTAGCGTAGGGCCTAGGCAAAACAACCAGCAACATCTGCTTTCTTAGAGAGCAAGTAGCACTCAGTGAGTGGCTGTCCAAGTTTCCAGGGGGTCTATATTGGCACAAAGATTTGATGCACATTGTGATTTTGATGTTGCCAGGAATCACAACAATAATGGTGACAAAAGTGTTTTTTGGAATGATCCCTGTAAGGTCTCATGCATATGGCCTTTGCCCGCCCATGGCCGTATTGTGGCCTGCAAACAGTGGGTCCACAATATGCGGGCACCTGCCGTGTGCTCAGTGCATCACGGATGCAGACCCATTCACTTGAATGGGTCTGCAATCCAGAAGGTGCGGTGCGGAACGAAGGCACGGAAGCACTACAGAGTGCGAGTGTGTTGAATGAGTATGGATCTATCTGCGGAATAATCACGGATGTTGGACGTGCATTGTGGACCGCAAATTATCTTATTTATGAGGTAAAAATATTTATGGACTATGGAGCACATTTATTAAGATTGGCGTTTTAAACGTTTAGACGTTTAATAACCCATAAACTAGCGGTGGATCCACTGGACTTATGAAGAAGCATCAGCTGTCTTACATTTAAAACAGGTGTAGAAATGGTAACTGAGATGGGCCTACCGGCATGTTCCCATCTATGCCCACTTTTTTGAGCACATCCTAGTGCGTAGGGCACGTCACCATGGCTGAAAGCACAAAAGTAAAAACAAACAATGCAACAACACTCTGCAAACACAAATAATAAAGTAAATACAATAGTGCCATACTCACGATAGAAAATGTACTAATCCTAATGATACATTATAAATGTGAGATTCTTGGTAAATACATTTTTAACAAAATTATTGTGCCTGTCCACCAACGTCGAGGCGATCTCTTTAGGACAAGAACCTTTCTTTGTAGCCTACATTGGAGGTGTGACTGACTCCATTAGTCGTGCACTCCTAACTAACCTGTCTGTCCCATAGGCTGATTTTAATTAGTTAAAGTATAAAGATGAATCCAGCTGTCCCTGAATTTAATGGAGACCATTGTGGCACCAAAAGCGGTACAATATAGTGCGGGCTCTGCACGCATGTGGAACCTGCATTCCCTGAATTTAATGGAGGTCAGCATGGCACCATCAGAGGTAGTATACAGGTTCCTGTCCCAAATAAATAGCCTTGTAGTTGGCAGACAGGCACAAATAATTTTGTTCAAAATATATTTGCCAAGAATCTCACATTTATAACATAGCATTAGCACTAGTACATTTTCTAGTGAGTATTGCACTATTGTATTTACTTTATTGTTTGTGTTTGCAGAGTGCTGCTGCATTGTGCTTGCTTTTGTGCTTCTATCCTTGGCGACCTGCTCCCTGGGATGTGCTAACTAGCCCTCACATTTTAAATACCGTATTTTTCGGCCCATAAGACACATTCCCCCCCCCAAAAAAAAGTGTGGGGAAAATGCTACGTCTACGTCCTACGTATTATGGGGTGAATATTAATGAGCGCTTCAGTTATGCAAGCGCTCATTAGCACCGAAGGACGAGGAAGCGGTGAAGACTCTGTACTCACCGCTTCCTGGTCCTCTGCTCGGCTGTTGGCTGTGCAGGGCTGCGCACAGCGTGAGGGCGCCCTGTGATCTCACGCTGTTTGCGCCAGTTCACAGCACAGTGTGCTCATAGCAGTCGGAGAGGAGCGTCAGTGTCCAGGAGCAGGAGAGGTAAGTGTTTTTTTTTAATTTTATTAAACATGATACAATAGGAGCTGCTGGGGGGCTGATCTGATAAAATAGGAGCTGCTGGGGGGCTGATCTGATGCAATAGAAGCTGCTGGGGGGCTGATCTGATACAATAGGAGCTGCTGGGGGGCTGATCTGATACAATAGGAGCTGCTGGGATGCTGATCTGATACAATAGGAGCTGCTGGGGGCTGATCTGATAAAACAGGAGCTGCTGGGGTGCTGATCTGATACAATAGGAGCTGCTGGGGGCTGATCTGATACAACAGGAGCTGCTGGGGGCTGAACTGATACAACAGGGGCTGCTGAGGGATAACATGACAGGCAATGGGGGCTGCTGGGGGTTAATATGAGAGGCAATAGGGGCTACTGGGGGCTGCTATGAGACTATTGGGGCTGATGAGAGGCATGATTGGGGGTCATTCACATTGGGATCTTAGCTGAGGTCTGTTTGGTGGTCTGATCTGAGTTCTAATGGAAAAATATTTTTTTCTTATTGTCCTCCTAAAAACTACAGTAGGTGCGTCTTAATGGCTGGTGCGTCTTATAGGGCAAAAAATACGGTAACTGCTGAACCAAATATTCTGACATACAGTACAGGCCAAAAGTTTGGACACACCTTCTCATTCAAAGAGTTTTCCGTATTTTCATGACTATGAAAATTGTAGATTCACACTGAAGGCATCAAAACTATGAATTAACACATGTGGAATTATATACTTTACAAAAAAGTGTGAAACAACTGAAAATATGTCCTATATTCTAGGTTCTTCAAAGTAGCCACCTTTTGCTTTGATTACTGCTTTGCACACTCTTGGCATTCTCTTGATGAGCTTCAAGAGATAGTCACCTGAAATGGTATCCCAACAGTCTAGAAGGAGTTCCCAGAGATGCTTAGCATTTGTTGGCCCTTTTGCCTTCACTCTGCGGTCCAGCTCACCCCAAACCATCTCGATTGGGTTCAAGTCTGGTGACTGTGGAGGCCAGGTCATCTGGCGTAGCACCCCATCACTCTCCTTCTTCGTCAAATAGCCCTTACACAGCCTGGAGGTGTGTTTGGTGTCATTGTCCTGTTGATAAATAAATGATGGTCCAACTAAACGCAAACCGCCGCTGCAAGATGCTGTGGTAGCCATGCTGGTTCAATATGCCTTCAATTTTGAATAAATCCCCAACAGTGTCACCAGCAAAGCACCCCCACACCATCACACCTCCTCCTCCATGCTTCCCGGTGGGAACCAGGCATGTAGAGTCCATCCGTTCACTTTTTCTGCGTATATAAAGGTATGGTTGCACAACATATAATAAACAATAAGAGTAGAAATAAATTTAAATATATGTGGCGCTATGGCGACTAAAGATAAAAAAGGAAGTCCTTAGTTACACAGATTTGCAAATGCGTGATCATGCCCACTCACCATACGTCACGGTAACTTCCTGTGGAGTGGGTCCCTACACTCGTCTATGCCTCTGTTCAGACTACATCCAAGTCTCCATGGTTCAGGGCGTGTGAAACCAGCTAAATAGGTATCCTATCAGGAAGTCCTAGGTGAATGGGCGTCGTCAGGTCCAAAAAGAGCATGCGAGGCTCAGTATATAACAATAAAAATTATAATAAAAAGTTTGGACCAACGATATATATATATATATTTTTTCATAAGTGCATATCCATAAAGCAGAACTATGGGTATATAAAGGTATGGTTGCACAACATATAATAAACAATAAGAGTAGAAATAAATTTAAATATATGTGGCGCTATGGCGACTAAAGATAAAAAAGGAAGTCCTTAGTTACACAGATTTGCAAATGCGTGATCATGCCCACTCACCATACGTCACGGTAACTTCCTGTGGAGTGGGTCCCTACACTCGTCTATGCCTCTGTTCAGACTACATCCAAGTCTCCATGGTTCAGGGCGTGTGAAACCAGCTAAATAGGTATCCTATCAGGAAGTCCTAGGTGAATGGGCGTCGTCAGGTCCAGCTTTCTGCGTGGCACAAAGACACGGTGGTTGGAACCAAAGATCTCAAAGTTGGACTCATCAGACCAAAGCACAAATTTCCACTGGTTTAATGTCCATTCCTTGTGTTCTTTAGCCCAAACAAGTCTCTTCTGCTGTTTGCCTGTCCTTAGCAGTGGTTTCCTAGCAACTATTTTACCATGAAGGCCTGCTGCACACAGTCTCCTCTTAACAGTTGTTGTAGAGATGTGTCTGCTGCTAGAACTCTGTGTGGCATTGACCTGGTCTCTAATCTGAGCTGCTGTTAACCTGCGATTTCTGAGGCTGGTGACTCGGATGAACTTATCCTCTGCAGCAGAGGTGACTCTTGGTCTTCCTTTCCTGAGGCCGTCCTCATGTGAGCCAGTTTCTTTGTAGCGCTTGATGGTTTTTGCGACTGCACTTGGGGACAGTTTCAAAGTTTTCCCAATTTTTCGGACTGACTGACCTTCATTTCTTAAAGTAATGATGGCCACTCGTTTTTCTTTATTTAGCTGCTTTTTTTCTTGCCATAATACAAATTCTAACAGTCTATTCAGTAGGACCATCAGCTGTGTATCTGCCTGACTTGTGCCCAACACAACTTATGGTCCCAACCCCATTTATAAGGCAAGAAATCCCACTTATTAAACCTGACAGGGCACACCTGTGAAGTGAAAACCATTTCACGTGACTACCTCTTGAAGCTTATCAAGAGAATGCCAAGAGTGTGCAAAGCAGTAATCAATGCAAAAGGTGGCTACTTTGAAGAACCTAGAATATAAGACATATTTTCAGTTGTTTCACACTTTTTTGTTAAGTATATAATTCCACATGTGTTAATTCATAGTTTTGATGCCTTCAGTGTGAATCTACAATTTTCATAGTCATGAAAATACAGAAAACTCTTTGAATGAGAAGGTGTGTCCAAACTTTTGGTCTGTACTGTATATCGTTCTTTTTAATTTATTTTACAATTCATCTGTATAAATGTAAAACCAAATATTAAATATAAGTATGCTATATGCTGAATGTTTAATATGCAGCTCCAAGAGTCATCCATGCTCATCAAACTTAGTGCACACGTAACTCTCTAGACACATGAATTCTCTGAATTTGCAGAATTCTTAGTTTAAGTAAATATATAAATTCTATTAGCACATATAGATTGCAATCTCTTGATTGGGAAGATGCTTGTGTGGTCATGTAGATAACTTAAAAGGGAATATATTTATACCACATTTGAATATAGCACATTGAGGTAATTTATGTATGTGTAAATTGTTCTTACAAAAGTAATGAAGTGTGATTATAATCATCTATTATTACAAATGTGAGAAAGTGACATTTAAGTGCCTATCAACATGTAAAGGTAAAGACTAAGAGATATTGTACAGTCACATACACAGCCTACACACAACTAGAGTCAAATTGTGCCTTCTTAGATAGACCAACATAACTGGTAGGCGATCATTGTGGTTTCTGTAAATGCTGCATTTGTAAACTGAACATGAAACAAATTAAAAAGTCCCACCAAGTCCATTTGAAAACGAAGGTGTCACCTTGGAACCACTGTAAAATTTATATTAGAATGCAGAATGGTGAGAGTAGATCTTTATTTGATCCAGGTTCTGGTCTGGGGTTTGTATTTATTCTAAAGTCTATATTTATTTTAGGATCTGGTCTAGGATCTGTATATATTTTGAAGTCTGTGTTGAGGTCTGTACTTATTTTGGGCTCAGGACTCTACATTTACATTAAAGGGCATCTGTCAGAAGATTTGTACCTATAAAACTGGTTGACCTGTTGCATGTGCACTTGGCAGCTGAAGGCATTTGTGTTGGCCCCATGTTCATATGTGATCTTTTAATATAAGCAAATGAGCCTCTAGCAATAGGGATATTGCCTCTACTCTTAGAGGCTCACCTCTCTCTGCAACTGCTATGCCCTCTTCACTTTGGTTGACAGAGCCAGGCATGATCACATTTTCACTGCCTGGCCCTGTCAATCAAACTGCAGAGGGTGCAGCAGTTGCAGAGAGAGCTGAGCATCTTGGAGCCTCATATACAGTACAGACCAAAAGTTTGGACACACCTTCTCATTCAAAGAGTTTTCCGTATTTTCATGACTATGAAAATTGTAGATTCACACTGAAGGCATCAAAGCTATGAATTAACACATGTGGAATTATATACTTAACAAAAAAGTGTGAAACAACTGAAAATATGTCTTATATTCTAGGTTCTTCAAAGTAGTCACCTTTTGCTTTGATTACTGCTTTGCACACTCTTGGCATTCTCTTGATGAGCTTCAAGAGGTAGTCACCTGAAATGGTATTCCAACAGTCTTGAAGGAGTTCCCAGAGATGCTTAGCACTTGTTGGCCCTTTTGCCTTCACTCTGTGGTCCAGCTCACCCCAAATCATCTCGATTGGGTTCAGGTCTGGTGACTATGGAGGCCAGGTCATCTGGCATAGCACCCCATCACTCTCCTTCTTGGTCAAATAGCCTCTTACACAGCCTGGAGGTGTGTTTGGGGTCATTGTCCTGTTGATAAATAAATGATGGTCCAACTAAATGCAAACCAGATGGAATACCATGCCGCTTCAAGATGCTGTGGTAGCCATGCTGGTTCAGTATGCCTTCATTTTTGAATAAATCCCCAACAGTGTCACCAGCAAAGCACCCCCACACCATCACACCTCCTCCTCCATGCTTCACGGTGGGAACCAGGCATGTAGAGTCCATCCGTTCACCTTTTCTGCGTCACACAAAGACACAGTGGTTGGAACCAAAGATCTCAAATTTGGACTCATCAGACCAAAGCACAGATTTCCACTGGTCTAATGTCCATTCCTTGTGTTCTTTAGCCCAAACAAGTCTCTTCTGCTTGTTGCCTGTCCTTAGCAGTGGTTTCCTAACAGCTATTTTACCATGAAGGCCTGCTGCACACAGTCTCCTCTTAACAGTTGTTGTAGAGATGTGTCTGCTGCTAGAACTCTGTGTGGCATTGACCTGGTCTCTAATCTAAGCTGCTGTTAACCTGCGATTTCTGAGGCTGGCAACTCGGATGAACTTATCCTCTGCAGCAGAGGTGACTCTTGGTCTTCCTTTCCAGGGGCGGTCCTCATGTGAGCCAGTTTCTTTGTAGCGCTTAATGGTTTTGGCGACTGCACTTGGGGACACTTTCAAAGTTTTCCTAATTTTTCGGACTGACTGACCTTCATTTCTTAAAGTAATGATGGCCACTTGTTTTTCTTTACTTAGCTGCTTTTTTCTTGCCATAATACAAATTCAGTAGGACTATCAGCTGTGTATCTGCCTGACTTCTGGCCAACACAACTCATAGTCCCAACCCCATTTATAAGGCAAGAAATCCCACTTATTAAACCTGACAGGGCACACCTGTGAAGTGAAAACCATTTCAGGTGACTATCTCTTGAAGCTCATCGAGTGTGCAAAGCAGTAATCAAAGCAAAAGGTGGCTACTTTGAAGAACCTAGAATATAAGACATATTTTCAGTTGTTTCACACTTTTTTGTTAAGTATATAATTCCACATGTGTTAATTCATAGTTTTGATGCCTTCAGTGTGAATCTTCAATTTCCATATTAATGAAAATACAGAAAACTCTTTGAATGAGAAGGTGTGTCCAAACTTTTGGTCTGTACTGTATATATATATATATATATATATATATATATAATTTTTCTCAGCAATGCAGGCACATATGAACATTAGACCAACACACATGCCTTCAGCTGCTAAGCACACATGCGGCTGGTGGACTTTAAGGTTTGAGTTTGTACTTGTTTTTGGGACTGTACTTATTATGGGGTGTGGTTTGAGATCTGATTTTTTTTATTGTTGAGTCTCTATTTTTCAAGTTCAAAGAAAGAGTTATATGTACTACTTTTGATTTTAGCACATTACGGTAGCACTTGTTTAGGAACATCACATGTGCAAATGGGTGGGTAAAAATTCTGTCACACTACTTCTCGAGATCTTCATGATATCATTGATTAAATGTAGCTAAGTATGTTTTTTTAAGTCTGTATACGTGTGTATACTGTATGCAGTGCATGTGTGTGTTGCAGATGTAATGTACGTCTGTCAGTGACTATGCATAAACTGTAAATGTTTGTGACAGTATACCGGTTCTCAATTGTCCGTATGAGTGTTAATGACTTTAGATCTGCACATACCTCTAAATATAGCAGTCTCCTCTCTCTTAGCTATTTCCAACTTAGTCGTAGACCTGTGATTGGGGCGCAAGTCAGTACTGGAGCCTGCGGAAGTGAGTAAACCAGTGGACATCAGGTTCTTGACTCCTGGTTTGCCTATAAAACATTCACTTAACCATTCACTAAAGAAAACAAGAGATCCCATTAAACTCTTTACTACTACTGACCTCCAAAAATATTATCACCTGCATCGTAATGTTTTCACTAAGGACAGGTCCAGAAAATTGATGCAGACACTGACTGTATTACAAGTGGTTTTCCTTCATGGAATCAGTATATGGGGTGGAACTATTTCACCAGTCACCTCAGCCACCAGAATGCTGAGGTACACCGAGGACTGGGTGCATAGAGTAGCCTAAAAGTTTGTCATTACTTACTAGTCATGACGAGAATTACGGTACTCGTAAGTGCTCGCTGCTCGGACGAGTATCTCGCCATGCTCGAGGAAATGGCATCTCCCGCATTTTGAATTTTTGGCGCCTATAAACTCAGCCATTCACAAGCCAGGAGACTCTGCGGTACACCCAGCATCACGTGGGGCCCTTACATGTCGATAGCAGGGGTTGGCTGGCCTGATCAGGTGACCCTGGAATATACTAGTGACTGGCGCGGTGCTCGGCTCAGATGCTGTCTGGATGTCGTTAGGGACAGATCTGCTGCGTTTCAGGGAGAGTCTTAGGGCCTGGATTTAGTTCTCTGTTAGGCAGGAGTGATATCACAAGAATCCAACAGCCCTTCTAAGGGCTACAAGACATTTTTTTTGTCTCCTGGCTGGGCTGGCTGGCACTAGTAGTGCAGCTATCACCATATATAACCCTTTTTTTTATTGTTTTATCTCAGTGATACAAATCCATTTCATACAGCAGTGTGAAACCATTCTGTGTGTCACAGTTCAGCTGTCCACTCACCACAAACCACAATCCGTATTTTCTGTCCAGGTGACCCATACTGTATGTCACGTAATCAAATACGGTCTTTTGCTTTCACTGATACAGCTACAAAAGAAAAATCTGAATGCAACATTTTTCTGGGTTGCAGTCAAAATAGCCACAGTCAGAAGGGGCTGAGTTTGCTCTCTGATATTTCCTGCACGTCACGTTAAAAAAAAAATATATATAAAAATATAAATAAAAATAAAAAAAATAAAAAAAATAGTTTTTTTGTTGTTTTATCTCAGTGATACAAATTTATTTCATACAGCTATGTGGAACCATTCTGTGTGTTACAGTTCAGCTGTCCACTCACCACAAACCACAATCCGTATTTTCTGTCCAGGTGACACATTCTGTACGTCACATAATTAAAAAATGTCTTTTGCTGTCACTGATACAGCTACATTCCAAAAATCTCTGTGCGACATTTGCCTGGGTTGCAATTAAGCAGACCAAGTCTGCCTAATCTAATAGTTTCAGTGTAATTGCTCCATACTGCACGGTACGTAATAACATACGTAATTTTGCTCTAACTTATCCACCTATATACAAACCACAATCCGTATTTTCTGTCCAGGTGACCTATACTGTACGTCACGTAATTAAAAAAGGTATTTTGCTCTCACTGATACAGCTACATTAGAAAAATCTGAGTGCGACATTTTTCTGGGTTGCAGTCAAAATAGCCATAGTCAGCAGGGGCTGAGTTTGCTCTCTGATATTTTCTGCACGTCACGTTAAAAAAAGATATATCTATATATAAAAAAAATAAAAATAAAAAAAATAGTTTTTTTGTTGTTTTATCTCAGTGATACAAATCCATTTCATACAGCTATGTGGAACCATTCTGTGTGTCACAGTTCAGCTGTCCACTCACCACAAACCACAATCCGTATTTTCTGTCCAGGTGACACATTCTGTACGTCACGTAATTAAAAAAGGTCTTTTGCTGTCACTGATACAGCTACATTACAAAAATCTCTGTGCGACATTTGCCTGGGTTGCAATTAAGCAGACCAAGTCTGCCTAATCTAATAGTTTCAGTGTAATTGCTCCATACTGCACGGTACGTAATAACATACGTAATTTTGCTCTAACTTATCCACCTATATACAAACCACAATCCGTATTTTCTGTCCAGGTGACCTATACTGTACGTCACGTAATTAAAAAAGGTATTTTGCTCTCACTGATACAGCTACATTAGAAAAATCTGAGTGCGACATTTTTCTGGGTTGCAGTCAAAATAGCCATAGTCAGCAGGGGCTGAGTTTGCTCTCTGATATTTTCTGCACGTCACGTTAAAAAAAGATATATCTATATATAAAAAAATAAAATAAAAAAAATAGTTTTTTTGTTGTTTTATCTCAGTGATACAAATCCATTTCATACAGCTGTGTGGAACCATTCTGTGTGTCACAGTTCAGCTGTCCACTCACCACAAACCACAATCCGTATTTTCTGTCCAGGTGACACATTCTGTACGTCACGTAATTAAAAAAGGTCTTTTGCTGTCACTGATACAGCTACATTACAAAAATCTCTGTGCGACATTTGTCTGGGTTGCAATTAAGCAGACCAAGTCTGCCTAATCTAATAGTTTCCGTGTAATTGCTCCATACTGCACAGTACGTAATAACATCCGTAATTTAGCTCTAACTTATCCACTTATATACAAAGCACAATCCGCATTTTCTGTCCAGGTGACACATTCTGTACAACACGTAATTAAAAAAGGTC
Organism: Rhinella marina; assembly: GCA_900303285.1. Classification (NCBI taxonomy): domain Eukaryota; kingdom Metazoa; phylum Chordata; class Amphibia; order Anura; family Bufonidae; genus Rhinella; species Rhinella marina. Next base: position 27,648 of record ONZH01006225.1, read on the forward strand.
TTTTGCTCTCACTTATACAGCTACATTACAAAAATCTGTGTGACATTTGTCTGGGTTGCACTTAAGCAGACCAAGTCTGCCTAACCTAATAGTTTCCGTGTAATTGCTCCATACTGCACGGTACGTAATAACATACGTAATTTTGCTCTAACTTATCCACCTATTTATTAACTTGTTCAGATTGAACAAGTTTGTGGATTTCAGTACAGCAGGCCCATTTTTTTTTGTACATATAATACACTTATATACAGAAAATGTTGAACCCCAGGGCTAAGGGTCGAGGACGAGGATGTAGTTGTGGGCATTCAATTACTGCAGGGGGCAGAGGCCGTGGTCCTGGGCAGGGTGAGACAGTATCTGCTGATGAGGGAGCAGGGGAACGCCGCAGAGCTACACTCCCTAGCTTCATGTCTCAACTTACAGGGACACTTGATAGAGGACTATTGAAACCACAACAGTGCGAACAGGTGATGTCGTGGATTGCGGACAATGCTTCAAGTAATTTGTCCACCAGTCAGTCTTCCACGCAGTCCACCCACGTTACCCAAGGGAGCACTCCTCTGGCCCCTCCACCTCAACCTTCTTCCCCCCAGTCTGCCCCCTCCCAGCAAAATTTGGAATGCGATCCGGCATACTCTGAGGAACTATTTTCTGGACCCTTCCCAGAGTCACAAACCACTTCTCAGGTTGCTGCTGACCTCGTTCCCGATGCCCAAGTTTTCCAACTGTCGCAGTCTGTGGGTGATGATGATGACACTGTTGACTTAGTGGAAGAAGTGTGTAAACAGGTGTCGGACGATGAGGAGACACTGTTGTCAGACAGTGGTGAAGTTGTTGTCAGGGCAGGAAGTCCGAGAGGGGAGCAGACTGAGGAATCGGAGGATGATGAGGTGACTGACCCAAGCTGGGTTGATAAGCCGAGCGAAGACAGTGCTTCTGAGGCGGAGGCGAGTGCTGCACCAGAACAGGTTGGAAAAGGCAGTGGTGTGGCCAGCGGGAGAAGCAGGGCAAGAGCTGGTGCATCAGCAGCAACTGTTTCACGTAGTGAAGCTCCCGTGGCGAGGCCTAGATGTTCGCAAGTCTGGAGGTTCTTTAAAGAAAGTGAGGATGACCGACGTACTGTGATGTGCAACCTGTGCCACACCAGGATCAACAGGGGTGCCACCACTACTAGCCTAACCACCACCAGCATGCGCAGGCATATGAGTGCTAAACACCCCACTCAATGGAACCAAGGCCGTTCACCACCTCCTGCGGGTCCCACCACTTCTCCTTCCCCTGTGTCACTCGCTGCCTCTACTAGTCAACCCCCTGCCCAGGACCCCGGCATGAGCTCCTCCCGCCAGAAAACCGCACCTTCACCTCCACGATCCTCCACAGCGTCCACCAATGTGTCCCTGCGCAGCGTTCAGCTGTCTTTACAGCAGACGCTGGAGCGCAAGAGGAAATACAGTTTCACCCACCCACATGCCCAAGCCCTCAACGTCCACATCTTCAAATTGCTGAGCCTGGAGATGCTGCCCTATAGGCTGGTAGAGACCGAGGCCTTTCACAATCTCATGGCGGTGGCTGCCCCTCGGTATTTTCCCGATGTGCCGTCCCAGCCCTACACCAGCACGTGTCACAGAACATCATCCGTGCCCTGACCAACTCTGTTTCTGAGAAGGTCCACCTAACCACGGACACATGGACAAGTGCTGCCGGGCAGGGACACTATATATCACTGACGGCACATTGGGTTAACTTGGTGGAGGCTGGGACCAAGTCTGACCCTGGGGCCGCTCATGTACTGCCCAAACCGAGGATTGCGGGGCCTACCTAGGTCACGGTCTCTGAGACGTACTATGCCTCCTCCTCCGACCCCTCCTCCTCCTCCACCTCCTCCTCCAAATTGCCATCCGTGGGCACGGTGCCTTCAGTCGGTAGCTCTAGGCGCAGCAGCAGTGCCGTGGGTAAGCGCCATGCAGGCGGTGCTCAAACTGCTGAGCTTAGGTGACAAAAGGCACACCACCCAAGAGCTGTTGCAGGGCATCACGGCGCAGACCGATCTGTGGCTGGCACCGCTGAACCTTAAGCCAGGCATGGTTGTGTGTGACAGCAGGCGTAACCTGGTGGCGGCTCTGCAACTTGGCAGACTGACACATGTGCCATGCCTGGCACACGTGTTCAATGTCATTCAATGTCAGTTCAGCGGTTCCTCAAGACATACCCCAATCTGTCTGATTTGCTCACCAAGGTGCGCCGCATCTGTGCGTATTTCCGCAAGTCTACCACAGATGCTGCCACTCTCAGGGCAGCGCAGCGCCGCCTACAACTGCCAGCTCACCGACTGTTGTGCGGCGTGCCCACAAGATGGAATTCGACATTAAACATGTTATCCAGAGTTTAACAGCAGTGCAGAGCGATTGTAGACTGCCAGATGTCAACTTCGACCAAAACTGGTAGTCAGGTCAGTCAGATTCCTCAAGTCTACAATGAGGAGTGGACGTGGATGTCTGATATCTGCCAGGTGTTGAGCAACTTTGAGGAGTCAACACAGATGGTCAGCGGCAATGCCGCCATTATCAGCCTCACCATCCCGCTGCTTTGCCTGTTGAAAAACTCACTGCTCAGCATGAAGTTGGATGCTTTGCGCTTGTCACAAGAGACGGTGGAGGAAGATATGTCGCTTGATAGCCAAAGCACCCTCCGGTCTGTTTCTCAGCGCGTATCGGAGGAGGGGGATGAGGAGGAAGAGGAGGAGAATGTCGGCGAGACAGAAGAGGGTACCAGTGCTCAGTCCTTCTTAACTCTTGAGCGTGTATGGGCTGAAGAGGAGGACTTGGAGGAGGAAATGGAGAGTCAGGCCAGTGAGGAGAGGGAATTCTTGCGTGTTGGGATTCTGGCGCACATGGCAGACTTCATGTTAGGCTGCCTATCCCGTGACCCTCGCGTTAGAAGCATTTTTTCAAACACTGATTACTGGGTGTTCACTCTCCTGGACCCACGGTACAAGCAGAACCTTTCCACTCTCATCCCTGTAGAGGAAAGGAGTATGAGAGTGAATCAATATCAACAGGCCCTGGTGCACAAGCTGAAAAAATCCTTCCCATCTGACGCCGCTAGCAGCAGAGGGCATGGTTCTGTGGGCCAAGTAGCGGGGGAGAGGAGGCAAGCAGGCAGCTTGTCCAGCACTGGCAGGGGAACGCTCTCCAAGGCCTTTGCCAGTTTTATGTCACCCCAGCAAGACACTGTCACCTGTCCCCAGTCTAGGCAGAGTAGGGGTGAGCTTTACAGAAAGATGGTGAGGGAGTACCTAGCTGACCATACCAATGTCCGTAGCGATCACTCTGCTCCATACAACTACTAGGTTTTAAAGCTGGACACGTGGCCTGAACTGGCGCTGTACGCCTTGGAGGTGCTGGCCTGCCCTGCCGCTAGCGTGTTGTCAGAGCTGGTATTCAGTGCAGCTGGTGGCTTCATCACCGATAACCGTACACGCCTGTCAACTGACAGCGCTGACAGGCTGACGCTTATTAAAATGAACAAAGCCTGGATTTCACCGGAATTCAAATCTCCTCCGGGGGAAAGCAGCTAAAGATTAACATTACTTATGTATCCGATTCCTCTTCTCTACTCCTCCTACTCCTCCTTGTCGTCTTTGCCTAACGCTGACCCAAAAAACGCAATTTTTTAGAGGTCAAACTGGCACTCTTTTACCACAATTTTTCCGGAGTGCCCCCTACAGGCCCTCTCTCTAAACAATTTTTCCGGAGGTCCACCTACAGGCCCTCTCTCTAAACAATTTTTCCGGAGGGCCAACTACAGGCCCTCTCTCTAAACAATTTTTCTGGAGGGCCACCTACAGGCCCTCTCTCTAAACAATTTTTCCGGAGTGCCCCCTACAGGCCCTCTCTCTAAACAATTTTTCCGGAGGGCCCCCTACAGGTCCTCTCTCCAAACAATTTTTCCGGAGGTCCACCTACAGGCCCTCTCTCTAAACAGTTTTTCCGGAGGTCCACCTACAGGCCCTCTCTCTAAACAATTTTTCCGGAGGGCCCCCTACAGGCCCTCTCTTCAAACAATTTTTCCGGAGGTCCACCTACAGGCCCTCTCTCTAAACAATTGTTCCGGAGGTCCACCTACAGGCTCTCTCTCTAAACAATTTTTCTGGAGGTCCACCTGCAGGCCCTCTCTCTAAACAATTTTTCCGGAGGTCAGCCTACAGGCCATCTCTCCAAACAATTTTTCCAGAGGTCCACCTACAGGCCCTCTCTCTAAACAATTTTTCCGGAGGGCCACCTACAGGCCCTGTCCAATCAATTTTTCCGCAGGGCCTCATAATGCGATAGACGGGAATCGAACCCGGGTAAACTGCTTGGGAAGCAGCTATGCTCACCACTTTACCACCAACAGCCACAGCAACCGAAAAGGGTCCGTCGTCGAGCCCGGCGTTCGGCCACCCTGAGCATTTCTCAAGGAGACAGCCTCCAAGCCCTCAACGTCCATATACAGGGCCACGCTAAATTTTTTATGCGCTCTACCTGCTACCGTCGTGTAGCTCGGTGACTTTGACCGAGTCTGACCCTGGGGCCGCTCATGTACATCCCACTTGGAGGATTGCGGGGCCTAGCTCGGTCACGGTTTCTCAGACTTACTACGCCTCTTCCTCCAACCCCTTCTCCTCCTCCTTCGAATTACCATCCGTGCTTCACCTCCTGCTACCTCAGTCTAACTCGGTCACTCTGTTGTCACCGCCATGCTGCGTCAGGCTAAATTTTTGGGTTGCTCACCTGCTACCTCATCTAACTCGGTCACTTGTTGGTGTCACCGCCATGCTGTGTCAGGCTTATGCCTGCATCGTGTGGCTGGCAATAGGAGAGCAGTGCCAGCATGGGCATGGGTGATGGACCTTCGTTGCTTCCCTAACATGTGATGGGCATGTACCTCGCCTTTCTTGGTCTGGGTGAGCACAATTGCCATGAGGGTCACCACCAGGCTGTTGCAGGAGAATTTGGGGTAATGGTGGGATTAGGCAGCCTCAAAGGCATCAATGCATGCTGCCCCTGCTGTTTCCTGTCCATTTCTGTGGTGTTTCCATCATTTTCTGAGGTTTCCAGGTTTTCACCCAGCCTTCCCTAGGCAGAGCCTTGGTCCCCTGCAAAAAATGCTCGAGTCTCCCATTGACTTCAATGGGGTTCGTTACTCGAAACGAGCACCCGAGGATCGGGAAAAATTTGTCTCAAATAACGAGCACCCGAGCATTTTAGTGCTCGCTCATCTCTAGTCGTGACAACTAATCACACATGTTCTTCATGCACCATTCCATACATTCTTTGAGATGACACGTTATGGAGGAGGTAGCCTCCTTACTTATTCCTGGTAATCTATGCATTGAAGAAACATGTTTGACTTAAAAGAAAACTTACAGTATAAAATAGTGAGAGAGACTTCAATGCTTTGTTATCTCCTGTTTTTTTTTCTTTTCTTATTTCTTAGATCTGCCAATCTTAACTTTAAAATAAACACATTTTCTAGGATCTTATGACTACACAACTTAATTTTGTTAATCTTGAATAAAACTTATCAGTTTATAAATTAACATGAAAATATAGAGAAGACAGAATGTGGACACAATCAGCATAGTAAATATCTGGCTTTTAGATAATAATGCTGCCTATGCTTACATACCTACCTTAAAGGGGTTCTCCGGGAATTAAGAAAATTAAAATACTTAAATATTTCTTTATTATAAAAATATTCTTAAATACCTTTTATTATTTATAATGGCTCGTTTTGTCTGGGGAGCGATCATCAGGGGAAACAAAATGGCCACTGTGCCATTAGTTCACACAAAACCTGTCCTGATCACACAGGAGGACAAGTTACTTTACAACACTGAGGTAAAGAGCTGCCTCATCCTCCTCTCTGTCAGAGGTTATGATCCTGAATACAGATGATAAGATCTTCAGCTGAATCTCTGGGGAATTTAGTTCATGATGAGACATGAAGTACAGAGAGAACGAACAGGACAGACTGTGGTAATTTGATGCTATGGTAATGGGGACTGCATACAAGTGATGCTGCTCATTAGCCACACCCCTACCATCCTCTTCTGTCTCCTCATCTTCTTCATTCCCACAGAGATTCACCTGAATTCAGGATCATGATTCCTGACAAGCAGAGCAGAGAGGAGGATGAGGCAGCTCTATAGTTCAGTACTGTGAAGTAACTTGTCCTCCTGTGTGATTAGGACAGGTTTTGTGTGTATTGATAGGATGGCGGCCATTTTATTTCTCCTAATGATTGCTCCCTAGACAAAACGAGCCAATATAAGTAATGAAAGGTATTTGTGAATATATTTATTATAAAATAATATTTAAGTATTTTCATTTTTTTAATTCCTGGAGAACCCCTTTAAGGTACAGAAGGTACAGTACTTAACAATTGCTGTCAAAGTTCATTATCCTGCTGTTCAACTCATAATCCAAACATAGTACTTTACTGTACTGTACTGTACAGAAGGTACAGTACTTAACAATTGCTGTCAAAGTTCATTATCCTGCTGTTCAACTCATAATCCAAACATAGTCCATTGCTAGGTTAATAAGAGGAAGAGATTTCTATATATACTGTATACTGTATGTATATATATATATATTTAGTAAATATTTCAATAATGTATTTCATTACTTAAAATATAGTAAAATTAATGAAAAACTGAATTTTTTTCAATTACTGTCTAGCCACTGCAGCAGCCAATCAATGACCTCAGAAGTCTCATCTGTATGAGCAGCAATAGATCGCTAAGGAGACTGATTAGATGCAACAATCATATGTTAAGTCATCATCTGTACAGAAGTATACACTACAGAAGTATACTGAGTCTATAGGGGACCATGACCGGCGGTGTTGTAACAGTGGTGGACTACAAAGTTATATATTAATTTTTTTTTATTTTAAATGACTAACTGCCTTATGAAAAACATATATACTCTTAAAGTATACCATTAAAGTGTAATTTTCATAATATACTTTATTAGAGAAAGATGTTTCTGTGTACTAGAAAACAAGGTTCAAAAAGTCTTCTTTGCAAAGCTATTGCTAAAGAGAGTCAAACTGATGTAAATTAAAACTGGCTTAGTTTCCCATAGCAACCAATCAAATTCCACCTTTCATTTTCCAAAGCTGTGAAAAATGAAAGGCGCTTGCTATGGGCAACTAAGCCCGTTCTACTTTACACCAGTTTAATAAATTTCCCCCCTCTGTGTTCAGTCTTCAGATGTACCACTTTAGGGCATCTAAGCTCTAGTTACTTTAAGAATACTTTGAAGTGAAGTTTCTGCATAGTATACATATGGAAGTTTTGGGTGTGCACTTTTTGAAAAATGGATGACAAAATCATTATATCCACCATTCTGTAAAAAATGTAAATTATGTATAAACTATACAAACGTGAACAGCATTGCATGCTGCATAGTTTAGCACAGAAACGGTTATCTACTCCAGGTCAGAGCTAAAGCATAAGCATTCCTGTATGCTGAGTGCTGTGCTCAACCATAAAGAACAGAGGCCCTGAATCTTAGTTGATGTATAAGGGCTCTTTCACACAGAGCATGTCCCTTTCGGCAAGCACGCTCCCTGTGAGAGAGGGATTGTGCGTTCTGGACTTAGGAAGCGCACGGCATTATCATGATTGATAATGTTATATGCCTCTGCCTGACCGTTCTGTAACGGAATCCTACTCACAGCTTTATGTCACTATGATTCTGTTACAGAACGGTCAGGCAGAGGCACATAACATTATCAATCATAACAATGTCATGCGCTTCCCAAGTCCAGAACGCACAATCCCTCTCTCACATGGTGCGTGATTCCCGCAAGGGACGCGCTCCGTGTGAAAGATCACTAAGTATCTAGTTATTTGCTTTTTTTTTTGTATAAGCCTGAGGTCTGTGTCAAGAACAAGAACAGAACAGATCTGTAAACTGGTTTACAGGTTCTGTGCTATTCAGGCTGTACAGACATACATACAGTAGTCTTCCCTAGAAGAAATGCTTCTAGGGGAAACTATATCAGACCTACAAAATCTGATAGAACATGCCATATTTTTGTCTGTTGGACTCATACAGCATTCAGCAGAACAAATAAATTCTATGTGCCAGGTTTACTAATCATAACTAGAGATGAGCTAAGTATTGAAAAATTCAATTCGGCTGCTTCGCCAAATTTTACAAAAAAAATAGCTTTGTGAAATATTATTTTGTGACAAAGCCCATTTCTTTGTAAGTATGTAGTGGGTGCAATGACAGGGTGCGGCGATTGTGCCACTCCCCGTCATTGTACCCCTCAGGTGCTGCGTTCAAAGCTGATCTAAGTTTTATAATAAAAAAAATAATAAAATGAACTTATCCATTTGATCGCCAAGAGCCGGCCGTCGACATCTTGATTGAAGACCTAGCACAAATCTTGCATGGCCTGTGATAACGTCATCATGCCAGCTGGCGTGGTAATGTCATACGTTATCGTGCATGAGATATTGTACAGCATCTTAAATCAAGATGGAGGTGGCTATCTTCACACTCAAACTGATGCGGTAAGTATGATTTTTATTATTTTTACCGCCATTGTAATGGGTCTCCCGAGTCTGTTCGGCCTGCGTCCTCGTATCCGTAGCAACCCAGGGGAGGGGAGGATCCCGCGACGCATGCTTCACAAGCGCGGCCAGTGTCCTCTATCCCCTGGACAACAAGCAACAGGGGAGCTGAGAGCCGACGCCCATGAGTCGGCACTCAAGTGTATTGAGGTTTCTGATTTGAGTCACGTGACGCCAGGCACGTCACATGACCCATCTGCTGGGCCTATTTAAACAGGCAACCTGATGGCCACAGGTTGCCTGTGATTGGTCTTTTTACCTGAGCTTGACTTCGGCTTGTGAATTTGACTTTGTCCTCGTCTCATCCTTTTGTACTTCGTTACCTCTCGGCTTTAACCTCGGCTCGTGTCTTTGACTTTGCTTCTGTTTGTTCCCCTGGTTTTTGACGTGACTTCCTGGTTTGACTTCAGCTTGGCGACATTGTTATATTGTGTGTGTCTTTTGTTTATTGTTTTCTCCTGTAATGCCCCCTCCCTGTACACCCCAGCACGTACCTAGGCTAGGGACTGTCGACAAGTTGTACGCCTTACCTAGGACAGGCCGTGCAAGTAGGCAGGGTCAGTGGTGGGGTTAAGTTCAGGGCTGCATATACCCCTGAACCGTGACAACCATTCAGGAAAAATCGAGTTATTATGCACGTGGTGCACCAAATTGTTCCCAAAATTAGGAACTAAGTCCACTTTGTGGACTTCGATTCACTCAATCATAACCCTGCACAGATTGTTACAGTGGCTCAGGCTAGATAATAAATTTTTGGCACAAAATGGAGCATCTTAGGCCATGCCACTTTTCCCGTAAGCTTTCCACCTTTCCACTAAACCTCAACAAGGATGTCAGAAAAAAGTGTACAAACCTTAAATGAGTCAAATTGCCACACTTTTTAGACAGATTTTTGGCGCAGACATTTTAGTAAATCTGGGCCTATTTGCTCTCTACAATCAACCACAGAAACTGCATAGTACTGAAAGAGCCATTTGCAAGGATATCTGTGATGAGCACCTTGTTTTTTGCAAAGTAGTTTGTAAGTGCAACCCCACCGTTTGTCTTCCCCCAGATGTATGTAATTACCATGTACTGATAATCCCATTCACACCACTGTATTGTCCATTACTCATCTATTAATCTGCATATTGCTATATGTGCACTTTATTGCAGGCTTTTGGTGAAATATACATGTAGCTGTGTGTAATGTATGTGATATATTATGTGTACAATCTTGCTTGCTTGGCACATAGCGCTGGCTGAGACTGGTCACATGTGGGAACATAATATTTTTGGCATCATTTAAGCCTCATAGTTAGAGACAAGGTGATACAGTGAGGATACTCAGAGCACCGCGTGGAAAGAGACACAAGCAAGTAAATGTGACCCAGATTTACTAATATGTCTGCCCCATAAATCTGTCTAAAAATTGTGCAAATTGGTGCTTTTTGGTGTGTCTAGGATTTCTACACTTTTTTTTGCTGGACAAGGGGTGTGGTTAAGAAGAAAGGGGTGGGGTTTCACAGGAAGGGACAGGGTCTATGATGCACCATTTTTCATGACAATTCTGCTTATAGCTACAGTGGGGGAAAAAAGTATTTAATCAGCCACCAATTGTGCAAGTTCTCCCACTTAAAAAGATGAGAGGCCTGTAATTGACATCATAGGCAGACCTCAACTATGAGAGACAAAATGAGAAAATAAATCCAGAAAATCACATTGTCTGATTTTTAAAGAATTTATTTGCAAATAAAATAATAGTGGAAATGGTGGAAAATAATATAATATTTGGTCACCTACAAACAAGCAAGATTTCTGGCTCTCACAGACTTGTAACTTCTTCTTTAAGAGGCTCCTCTGTCCTCCACTCATTACCTGTAGTAATGGCACCTGTTTAAGCTTGTTATCAGTATAAAAGACACCTGTCCACAACCTCAAACAGTCACACACCAAACTCCACTATGGTGAAGACCAAAGAGCTGTCGAAGGACACCAGAAACAAAATTGTAGACCTGCACCAGGCTGGGAAGACTGAATCTGCAATAGGCAAGCAGCTTGGTGTGAAGAAATCGACTGTGGGAGCAATAATTAGAAAGGGGAAGAAGCCTTGAAGAAGCCTGTTGGCAAAACGGTGTTGCGTGGAGGCCGTGGTGGGATCTGCCTGGGACACTTTAGGTATTTGGCTCTACTAACTAGCATATTTTATATACCATTGACTTTCCTACCACTCCTATATTATCCTTATTGACTTTGTTCTATCGACTATGGTATGGAGTGGGTGGATATTTCAATGGTACATGCCTTTGTTTTGATCACATAGCCAGTTTTGCCTTTGGCCTGTGGCACCTCCCACCGCGACCCCCATATGTTCTGTGTTTTTATGTCTCATTCATGACACCCTTACCACCACTGTATTTTTAATATTTACATATACATTATTTATGGAATGTTGTACCAATAAAGATATATTTGCTTACCTTAATTGTGGAGACCATTTTTGGTGATCGTATTAGCTTAGAAGTAGAATGTATGTCACTTGAGGCATCTCTATTGGATATTTTATTATGGGATATAAATTCCCTCATTTGTAAGAATTTATAAAAGTCTTCTAATGGTAATTGATTATTATTTCGAAGGTTGGTGAACAAAGTCATGTGCATTCCCTCAAAAAAGTCTCGGATGAGTAACTATTCCCAAGTTTTTCCAATGCATTATAGATATTTGTGGGACATAATCCTGTGCAAATTCTAAAGGGGTCTCGGTTAATGGACACATAATTTTTCCTTTTTTCTGCCTGAGAAATGTCTTCCAGGTATTCCAGATATTTTCACTGTATCTATGGGGGAGGAGGGCCTGGGATGCCCCAAATGCTAGCAAGCATTCTCGGGCGCATAGATAATTGCCCACAGAGGTCTCTTTCTATTTGAACCCAAAGCTTATTGGGGTTGTCGAACCACCAATGTGATATCTGGTCATGTATATCTGACATGTAATATTCTTGTACGTTTGGCACTCCCAGACCCCCTGCTGTGTTGTGTTTAGTTGTCACTTTAAATGCTGTTCTGGGTTTCTTACCATTCCAAATAAAGAACCTGAAATTTGAGCTGATGGTCACAAAGAACGTATTTGGTATTTTTACTGGTAGTGATCTGAAGAGGTACAGTAATTTCGGCAAGAGCAACATTCTTTGCCGATCCAGGATACCATGTTTTTAGATATTTAAGCTGTGTCTTTAGCTATTTCTATAGCCAGTTTAAGAAAGTTTGACTCATATATTGAGACCTGTATCAATACAAATCGGTAATGCTTGAGATTTTTCTTGGTTGACTTTGTAATAGGATAGATGGCCAAAAGTCGACACCATTTCAAGGAACGATCTGAGAGAGTTTTGGGGATGAGTTAGGGTGAAAATAATGTTGTCAGCAAAGAGGGACAAATTATAATCATGGTTTCAAACCTATATTCCCTTAATATTTTGTTGTTGGCGGATCATGGCTGCTACTGGTTCTATAGATAGTATGAAAAGTAATGGTGAGAAGGGACATCCTTGACGGGTGCCGTTTGTTATGGAAAAGTTGTCTGACAAGGAGCTATTAACATATACATTTACTGAAGGGTTACTATATAATGCCCTGATGCCGGAGTGGATATTTCCCAATATCCCAAATCTCTCCAAGACTGAAAATGCATATTTCCAATTAATTCAATCAAATGATTTTTCAGCGTTGATTATCAAGAAGACAGATGGGATACCGGAAGACTCACAGTGTGGAAGTAAATAAATAATCCTTCTGGTATTATCTGGACCTTGTCTACCCTTCAGAAAGCCTACTTGATCCTTAAGGTCTACCTATGATGTCAATTACAGGCCTCTCTCATCTTTTTAAGTGGGAGAACTTGCACAATGGGTGGCTGACCAAATACTTTTTTTCCCCATTGTAGATACTAAGTAGAGATGAGCGAGTAGTGTTCGATCGAGCTGGTATTCGATCGAATACTACGATATTCGGCGTGCTCGATTTCTTTCGAGTATAACGGCGATGGCGCACTTAGAATTCGTTTCCCCTCCCACCTTCCCTGGCGCTCTTTTTCCACCAATCACCATGCAGGGGGGGGTATGACAGGCACGCTGAGCACGCTGGCAGTGCGAAAACAGCGTCTACATGCATTGGCTGGAAAAACCATGTGACCTCGAATATTAAAAACTCAGCTCTTCCTGCTCGTACGCATATGCTGCGTGAACTTAGTCAGGGACAGAGGCTGGAGAAGGGAGAGACAGATTTTAGCTGTTGGACAGGCAGGAGCGTGATTAAAAGCCCTTATCAGGGCTACTACAGTGGACTTCAGTGATAGCTTACTACAATATAGACTTTACAGAGAACGGCTGCTGTATTCAGGGATAGCTGGCTGGAGTAGGGACAGAGAGAGGCATTAGTGGTGTATTAGGTGCTCTGCTACATACCAAACTATATTTGGCACTACTGCTGGTGTAACCTTGAAAAATCAATATATAGGCCTTATAATGGCAACTGTACTGTGCGTTCTCTTGCAACAGTAATTTCTCATAACTGGTGTTCATACACACCGTCTGATCACTTAATATGTGTACCTGAAAAATACAATATAGGCCTTATAACTGGCAACTGTACTGTGGTTTTTTGCAAAGTAATTCTCTCATAACTGGTGTTCATACACACGTCTGATTTAATAAAAGGCTGTGTACTTGAAATACAATATATAGGCTTATAACTGCAACTGACTGTGCGTTCTCTTTGCAAGTAATTTCTCATAACTGGTGTCATACACACGTCTGATCACTTAATAAAAGGCTGTGTACCTTGAAAAATACATATATAGGCCTTATAACTGGCAACTGTACTGTGCGTTCTCTTGCAAAGTTAATTTTCTTCATAACCAACCACGGTCTGATCACTTAATAAAAGGCCTGTGTACCTTGAAAAATACAATATATAGGCTATAACTGGCAACTGTACTGTGGCGTTCTCTTGCAAAGTAATTTCTCATAACTGGTGTTCATACACACCGTCTGATCACTTAATAAAAGGCTGTGTACCTTGAAAAATACAATATATAGGCCTATACTGGCAACTGTATGTGCGTTCTCTTGCAAAGTAATTCCATAACTGGTGTTCATACACACCGTCTGATCACTAATAAAAGGCTGTGTACCTTGAAAAATTCAATATATATGCTTAAATTGGCAACTGTACTGTGCGTTCTCTTGCAAAGTAATTCTCATAACTGGTGTTCATACACCGTCTGATCTATTAATAAAAGGCCTGTGTACTTGAAAAATACATATATAGGCTTATAACTGGCAACTGTACTGTGCCGTTCTCTTGCAAAGTAATTTCTCATAACTGGTGTTCATACAACCCGTCGATCACTAATAAAAGGCCTGTGTACCTTGAAAATCAATATATAGGCCTTATAACTGGCACTGTACTGTGCTTCTTTGCAAATAATTTCTCATAACTGGTGTCATACACACTCTGATCACTAATAAAAGGCCTGTGTACCTTGAAAAATACAATATATAGGCCTTATAACTGGCAACTGTACTGTGCGTTCTGCTGCAAGTAATTTCTCATAACTGGTGTTCATACACACCGTCTGATCACTTAATAAAAGGCCTGTGTACCTTGAAAAATACAAATATATAGGCCTTATAACTGGCAACTGTACTGTGGTTCTCTTGCAAAGTAAT
>ONZH01006226.1:0-18397 GCA_900303285.1 Rhinella marina
TACAAGATCTCTCCATGATCTATTTACCCAGGACTGTGACTGACGGGGACATCCTCTGCGTCTGGAGGAGAAGCTTTGTACACAAACATAGAAGAGGATCTTTACGGTAAAGAGCTGTGACTATGGAACTCTCTGCTGAGGAGGTGGTGATGGTAAGTTCACAAAAGAGTTCAAGAGAGCCTGATATATTTTGGAGGGTAATATTACAGGTTATAGTTACTAGAGATTGGTCGTTGATCCAGGGAGAAATTCTGATTGCCTGATTGGAGTCGGGAAGGAATTTTTTTCCCCTAAAGTGGGGAAAATTGGCTTCTACCTCACAGGGGTTTTTTGCCTTCCTCTGGATCAACTTGTAGGAAAACAGGCCGAACTGGATGGACAGATGTCTTTTTTCGGCCTTATAAACTTATAAACTATGTTACTATGAGTGTCTGTAGTTGACACTCCTAAAAAATTGATTGGAGAGAGGGCCTGTAGGTGGCCCTCCCTAAACATTGTTTGAAAAGAGAGCCAGTTGGCCCTCTGAAAAATTGCCTGTTGGCTCAGCGTTTGTGTAAGAAGAGAAGGAGGAGAAGGCGGAGAGGAGAGGAGAGGATACATGAAGAATCTTCATGTTGAGCTGCTTTCCCCAGGTGGAGATTTGAATTCCGGTGAAATCCAGGTTTTATTCATTTTAATAAGCGTCAACCTGTCAGCGCTCTCAGTTGACAGTTGACAGCAGTGATGATGCCACCAGCTGCACTGAAGACCCGCTCTGACAATACGCTAGCGGCAGGGCAGGACAGCACCTCCAAGGCGTACAGCACCAGTTTGGGCCACGTGTCCAGCTTTAAAACCCAGTAGTTGTATGGAGCAGAGTGATCACGCAGAACGTTGGTATGGTCAGCTAGGTACTCCCTCACCATCTTTCTGTACAGCTCCCCCCTACTCTGCCCAGGCTGGGGATGGGTGACAAATTCTTGCTGGGGTGCCAAAAAACTGGCAAAGGCCTTGGAGAGTGTTCCCCTGCCAGTGCTTGACAAGCTGCCTGCTCCCCTCCTCTCCTCCACTAGTTGGCCCACAGAACTACGTCCTCTGCCGCTAGCGGTGTCAGATGGAAAGGATAGTTTCAGCTTCACCAGGGCCTGTTGATATTGATTCACTCTCATACTCCTTTCCTCTACAGGAATGAGAGTGGAAAAGGTCTGCTTGTACCGGGGGTCCAGGAGGGTGAACACCCAGTAATCGGTGTTGGCAAAAATGTTTTTAACGCGAGGGTCACGGGAAAGGCAGCCTAACATGAAGTAAGCCAGCCATGTGTGCAAAAGTCCCAACACGCAAGAATTCTGAGAAACTCTCCTCAATAGGCTGACTCTCCATTTCCTCCTCCTCCAACTCCTCTTCTTCAGCCCATACACGCTCAACAGATAAGAAGGAATGAGCATTGGTACCATCTTCAGTCTCGCCAACAGTATCCTCCTTTTCCTCCTCATCCTCCTTATCCTCCACCCCCTCCTCCAATACGCGCTGAGAAACAGACCTGAGGGTGGTCTGGCTATCAAGCAACATATCTTCTTCCCCCATCTCCTGTGACAAGCGTAAAGCCTCTGACTTTATGTGGAGCAGTTAGTTTTTCAGCAGACAAAGCAGCGGGATGGTGACGCTGATGATGGCGGCATCGCCGCTGACCATCTGTGTTGACTCCTCAAAGTGGCTTAACACCTGACAGATATCAGACATCCACGTCCACTCCTCATTGTAGACTTGAGGAAGCTGACTAACCTGACTACCAGTTCTCGTGGAAATTGTCATCTGGCAGTCTACAATGGCTCTGCGCTGCTGGTAAACCCTGGCTAACATGTGTAATGTGGAATTCCATTGCGTGGGCACGTCGCACAACAGTCGTTGAGCTGGCAGTTGTAAGTGCCGTTGCACTGCCCTGAGGGTGGCAGCATCTGTGGTTGACTTACGGAAATGCGCACAGATGCGTCGCACCTTGGTGAGCAAATCAGACAAATTGGGGTGGGTCTTGAGGAACCGCTGAACCACAAGACTGAACATGTGGGCCAGGCATGGCACATGTGTGAGCCTCCACCAAGTTAACCCAATGTGCCTTGAGTGAGATATAGGGTCCCTGCCCGCCAGCACTTGTCCATGTGTCCGTGGTTAGGTGGACCTTCTCACTAACCGCGTTGGTCAGGGCACGGATGATGTTCTCTGACACGTGCTGGTGTAGTGCTGGGACGGCACATCGGGAAAAATAGTGGCGGCTGGGGACCAAGTTCCGAGGGGCAGCCACCGCTATCAGGTTGCGGAAATCCTCAGTCTCTACCAGTCTATAGGGCAGCATCTCCAGGCTCAACAATTTGGAGATGTCAACGTTTAGGGCTTGTGCATGTGGGTGGCTGGAATTGTATTTGCGCTTGCGCTCAAATGTCTGCTGCAAAGACAGCTGAACGCTGCGCTGGGACACATTGGTGGAGGTTGTGGAGGATCGCGCATGTGAAGGGGTGGTTGTAGGGCGGGAGGCGCTCGTGCCGGGGTTCTGGGCAGGGGATTGACTCGCCGAGCCAGCATGTGACACAGAGTAAGGGGCAATGGTGTGACCCGCAGGAGGTGAACAGCCTTGGTTCCACTGAGTCGGGTGTTTAGCACTCATATGCCTGCGCATGCTGGTAGTGGTTAGGCTGATAGTGGTGGCTCCCCTGCTGATCCTGGTGTGGCACAGGTTGCACACCACAGTCCGTCGGTCATCCTCACTTTCTTTAAAAAACCTCCAGACTTGCGAACAACTAGGCCTCGGCACGTGAGCTATACTCCATGAAATAGTTGCTGATCTACCTGCTCTGGCCTTGGTTCTCAATCTGGCCACCCCACTGCCTCTTCCAACCTGTTCTGGTGCTGCACTTGCCTCCCCCTTAGAAGCACTGTCTTGAGTTGGATTACCAACCCAGCTCGGGTCAGTCACCTCATCATCCACCAGCTCTTCCTCCGATTCCTCACTCTGCTCCCACCTTGGACATACTGCCCTGACAACAATGTCAATGTCTAACAACCGTGTCTAATCATCATCATCATCCGACACCTCTTGATGCACTACTTGCACTAAGTCCACACTCTCATCACCCACAGACTGCGAAAGTTCTAAATTTCGGGCATCGGGACAGAGCAACTGCTCAGGTTGCTGTTGAGCAGTGGTTTGTGTCTCTGGGTCGGGTCCTGAAAAGAGTTCCTGTGAGTATGCCGGATGTGAATCCATATTTTCCATGGTGGGGGCAGGCTGGGGGGAAGGAGGTTGAGCTGTAGGAGCCAGAGGTCTAGTCCCTTGGCTAGCGTGGGTGGACTGCGTGGAAGACTGGGTGGTGGATAAATTACTTGTCCGCTATCCACGTCATTACCTGTTCACACTGTTGTGGTTTTAAAAGTGGTGTACCACGTGACCCTGTAAGTTGCGAGATGAAGCTAGGGAGCGAAACTCTGCGGCGTTACACTGCTCCCTCATCAGCATGTACTGTGTCACCCTGCCCAGGACCACAGCCTCTGCCCCCTACACTACTTGAGCGCCCACGCCCACGTCCTCGACCCTTAGACCTTGGGTTCAACATTTTGTATATTCACTAAACTGTCGAATTAATATCTGAGGCCAAAACCGTATTCAGTAGACAGTAGTTTACTATCTGAGGCAAGAAAACGTAGTCTTTTAGACTGCAGCTATTGTACCGCAAACCACTCAATTTTTCACTGGACTGTAGTATATATAACTGAGAGAAAAAAACGTAGTCTTTAGACGGCAGCTATTGTAACGCAAACCACTCAATTTTTCACTGCATTGTAGATATATAACTGAGAGAAAAAACGTATATTTTCTAGACTCCGGCTAGTGTGCAGCACACGACTGAATTTTTCACTGCACTGTAGGATATAAAACTGAGAGAAAAAACGTATATTTTCTACACTCCGGCTAGTGTGCAGCACACGACAGAATTTTCCACTGCACTGTAGGATATATAACTAAGAGAAAAAATGTATATTTTCTACACTCCGGCTAGTGTGCAGCACAGGACAGAATTTTGCACTGCACTGTAGGATATATAACTGAGAGAAAAAACATATCTTTTCTACACTCCGGCTAGTGTGCAGCACACGACAGAATTTTGCACTGCACTGTAGTATATATAACTGAGAGAAAAAACGTATTCTTTAGACGGCGGCTATTGCACCGCAAACCACTCAATTTTTCACTGCCCTGTAGGATATATAACTGAGAGAAAAAAACGTATATTTTCTACACTTCGGCTAGTGTGCAGCACACGACAGAATTTTGCATTGCACTGTAGTATATATAACTGAAAGAAAAAAACGTAGCCTTTAGATGGCGGCTATTGCACCGCAAACCACTCAATTTTTCACTGCACTGTAGGATATATAACTGAGAGAAAAAACGTATATTTTCTAGACTTCGGCTAGTGTGCAGCACACGACAGAATTTTGCACTGCACTGTAGTATATATAACTGAGAGAAAAAACGTAGTCTTTAGATGCCAGCTTTTGCACCGAAAACCACTCAATTTTTTACTGCACTATAGGATATATAACTGAGAGAAAAAAACGTATATTTTCTAGACTCCGGCTAGTGTGCAGCACACGACTGAATTTTGCTCTGAACTGTAGTATATATAACTGAGAGAAAAAATGTAGTCTTTAGACGGCGGCTATTGCACCGAAAACCACTCAATTTTTCACTGCACTGTAGGATATATAACTGAGAGAAAAAACATATATTTTCTACACTCCGGCTAATGTGCAGCACACGACAGAATTTTGCACTGCACTGTAGTATATATAACTGAGAGAAAAAACGTATTCTTTAGACGGCGGCTATTGCACCGCAAACCACTCAATTTTTCACTGCGCTGTAGGATATATAACTGAGAGAAAAAACGTATATTTTCTAGACTCCGGCTAGTGTGCAGCACACAACAGAATTTTGCACTGTACTGTAGTATATATAACTGAGAGAAAAAACATAGTTTTTAGACGGCGGCTATTGCACCGCAAACCACTCAATTTTTCACTGCACTGTAGGATATATAACTGAGAGAAAAAATGTATATTTTCTACACTCCGGCGAGTGTGCAGCACACAACAGAATTTTGCACTGCACTGTAGTATATATAACTGAGAGAAAAAACGTAGTCTTTAGACGGCGGCTATTGCACCGCAAACCACTCAATTTTTCACTGCACTGTAGTATATATAACTGAAGGAAAAAAACGTATATTTTCTAGACTCCAGCTAGTGTGCAGCACACAATAGAATTTTGCACTGCACTGTAGTATGTATATAACTGAGAGAAAAACGTAGTCTTTAGACGGCAGCTATTTCACTGAAAACCACTCAATTTTTTACTGCACTGTAGGATATATAACTGAGAGAAAAAAACGTATATTTTCTACACTCCGGCTAGTGTGCAGCACACGACAGAATTTTGCACTGCACTGTAGTATATATAACTGAGAGAAAAAACAAAGTCTTTAGATGGCGGCTATTGTACCGCAAACCACTCAATTGTTCACTGGACTGTAGTATATATAACTGAGAGAAAAAACGTATTTCCTAGACTGACACTACTGTACAGCACACGACATAATTGTTCACTGGACTGTAGTATATATAAATGAGAGAAAAAACGTATTCCCTAGACTGCACTACAGATCCCAGCAAGCCAAGGTACAGCAGCAGCAGCAGCAAAAATGAGTACTGAGGGGACTTTGAGCAATTTCTTTGGGGTCTGTGTGGACCACGTGCTGTTCCTTCTGCCACCAGTCGCTGTGCACAGTGTGCAGCAAGATGGTGGTAGCTGCACTACAAGTCCCAGCCAGCAGCCAGGAGGAGACCAAAAAAAAAAGTGCTTGTAGCCCTTAGAAGGCCTTTTGGGTTCTTTGAAAATGATTCCTGCCTAACAAAAATCTAAATTGAGGCCCTAGCACTCTCTCTGACAGACAGCAGCTCAATCTCTAATCTCATGCAGGCTGCGCCTGACGGGAGCAGCGCGGGACCAGATTCTTATATTCCCAGGTCATCTGATCTGGCCAGTCAATCCCTGCTATCGACTTGTAGGGGTCCCACGTGATTCTAGGAGGTACCAAAGACTTTCCTGCATGTTGATTGGCTGAGAAAAGGCGCCTAACATGCAGGAAGATGCCATTTCCTCAAGGATCGCGATATGCTCGTCCGAATATCGAGCATGTACGAATACCCTAATGCTCGAACAAGCACCAAGCTCGGACGAGCATGTTCGCTCATCTATAATACCTATTAGAAATCGAGATGACAGTGAATGTAGCTGAAAGTGAAAGTAAAAGTGGGTTTCGCAGCCTTGATTCACAACTCATTTTCTAAAAGCAATATCACCTGCTGATGTAGTGGAGATAATGCTGTGGTTCTGGAAAGCCAGCTTTCAAACAAGACCAGGCCTATATCTCTAGCTGCTACCTGATTCCTGAGATATGATATGATATTTCCCCATCACCTTGCTGCCCGAGCTCTGTTGGGGCTGAACTGTTAAGTGGTTTCCTCAAAGCCTGAGCAGAGTTGGGCAAAACTGTTAGGTGGTTATTGTTAAAAGCACTCATCTCTCTATGCATTGTGCATAGTTCCCAACTGTCTTGAATTTGTAATTTTCAGAGACAGTCCTGGCAAATTTGCACTGTCCTGGGCTGAAAATGGGTGGAGGTAATGAAAACCTGCCTACAAATGGTTGTTTCTGGGCAGGTTCAGGGCATTTCCTTTGGGTGGGGCTTATATGTCCCAAATTTTACCAACCGAAAAGTTAATAAGTATGAATTATGTATTCCAGACAGTTGTCTATGGACGTAAAACAGTTAACACTGTCAGTCTTTGTTAGGTTGCCATGGAGACCGTCTGGTCCAGCCTCCTATGGTTAGACCCTATTCACACGACAGTATTTTTGGTCGACAGTTTTTGCAGATTGGATGTGGACCCATTCATTTCAATAGGTCTGCAAAAAATATAGACAACACTCCTATTCTTGTCAGTTTTGCATATAAGAATAGACATTTCTACAATGGATCTACAGAAAAAACGGATGCAACATGGACGTCACATGGACATCATCCGTATTTTTTGCGGATCCTCATTTTGCGGACCACAAAATACATACTGTAGTGTGAATACACCCTTATTGTGTGTCTAGTCAGAAAGGCTAGAGACAAGATCTATATGTGTGAACTAATGGTAACTAGGCCCATCGTAAAACCTCACTCAGGAAACATCATTGTTCAGACTGAATAGCTGCCAAAGAACAACTTAACTGATAGACTAACCATGAGGGAAAGAGAACAGACATACACAGAAGGTTTACAACCATCAAGGCCATGCACTGGATTCAGGTAGTAAGGTACCACTTGTTTGTGCCAATAAGACTTTACTACTGTAGAAAGAGTTGATTTCCTCAAGCACCACCACACTTTGAAACAAACTTTCCAAATCAGTCTTTGATTTGCACCCTGCAGCCTGAGAAATGCAGAAATAATTAATAAGAACACAATTGCATGCCTATGGTTATTTCAAAGGTTTGCAAAATGTGTCTAGAAAGAGGCTACTGTCTATACACAACTATTGGGAGAATCCTACTCTGAAATATACAACAGAACATTTGTTACTGTATGAACTGCTACTCCAAATATCTTTTCAGTAAAGAGAGACTTTATTCATTTTTATTCTACCTCACCTCCTACCTTGCACCCTGCCAAATATACACCATCAATAGTACCCTGCCAGGGGCAGATCTGCTTCTACTCTGGTCAACAAGGGTGCAGGTGATGCTGGTGCTGCTGTTGGAGTTTGTTTGTCCTACGTATTTATAGATATTACAGCTTTAAGTCTCCATTTTTGTTTTCTGTGTGGCTTTAAAGAGGACCTTTCACGGTTTTGAATTACTGTAGATAAATACCTCTTGTCCCGGGGTACCCCCCGCTGATGCTGCCACTCTGCCTAGTTTTTTAAAATACAGCTCCTACTCCCCGCTGTGCCCGCCTGTAGTTTTCGCACTCAGTATGTAAATACTGAGCATCGGTACAGGGAGGAGGAGACGCCGGCATTTCTCAATGGGCGTCTCCTTCTCCCTGGCTGTGCCGCGATCCAATCACAGCGGAGAGCGTCACAGCCAGGGAGAAAAAAAAACCTCACCTTCTCCCTGCACAAGCACAAGTCAAGCACAGCATCTTGCAGCGGCATGCTATTCCTTCCGGTTTGTGTTTAGTTGGACCATCATTTGTTTATCAACAGGACAATGACCCCAAACACACCTCCAGACTGTGTAAGGGCTATTTGACCAAGAAGGAGAGTGATGGGGTGCTACGCCAGATGACCTGGCCTCCACAGTCACCAGACCTGAACCCAATCGAGATGGTTTGGGGTGAGCTGGACCGCAGAGTGAAGGCAAAAGGCCAACAAGTGCTAAACATCTCTGGGAACTCCTTCAAGACTGTTGGAATAACATTTCAAGTGACTACCTCTTGAAGCTCATCAAGAGAATGCCAAGAGTATGCAAAGCAGTAATCAAAGCAAAAGGTGGCTACTTTGAAGAACCTAGAATATAAGACATATTTTCAGTTGTTGCATACTTTTTTGTTAAGTATATAATTCCACATGTGTTAATTCATAGTTTTGATGCCTTCAGTGTGAATTTACAATTTTCATAGTCATGAAAATACAGAAAACTCTTTGAATGAGAAGGTGTGTCCAAACTTTTGGTCTGTACTATATATATATATATATATATATATATATATATATATATATATATATATTTTTTTTTTTATCATCAGGCGACAAATGAATAAAGTGATAGGCCATTTTGGCCAAATATTGCAACACATACATCTTACTAGAGTGAGTTTCATGGATATGTTTAGACACTTGTGGATCCCTTTGATTCAGCACATCATTCACATGCTCCTTAATGAAACTCTGACACTTGCCAGCGTAATTCATAGGTCATGGGCATGTGATCACACCTGGGGTTTTTCAATTTACAAAATCTCAGATGTCATACTGTATGTGCACTTGGAGTTTGCATTAGTTAAGAGGCTGGTGGGCAACCCAAGAAGCCCTGGAATTTTTTTCTGGGTTACCATTTTTGGGTGCATCAGGACATTTTTCAAAGTGGCTAAGGTTTCAATTTACTATAATTATACTTTATAGTGGAAGTTCCAGAATGAATCAATGTCAACTCTCTAGTTAATATATTGAATAGGATATTTGCCTGTGCTCACATGCTGGCGATCACTGCAATATGTATGATAGAAATCTTTAATTAAAATGTTAAGCTTTTACACAAAACAATATGAATTTCAGTCAATCTGCTGACTGCTTTGAGATCAAATAATGGTGCAATCCACTCTAATTTGCATTAAAAAAAATTATGTATTTATGATAATCGAGGTTACATTGTGTTGCTACTAATATAAATGGTAAAAGAGTAAACCTGTTATAAAACGCACTGTAGATATTTGAAAAGAGGTGCAATAGAAAACGTTTGTGTTCTCCACATCTGCTTGCTCTGGATGCTTTTTAATAGTGCTTGCTATGTTATTAAATTAAATGGAAAAAAAATATCTATACTGCTTGAAAAAGTATTTGCCCCTCATTGAATTTCTTCTATTTTTGCGAATTTGTCACATATAAATGTTTCAGATCATCAAACTAATTTACTATAAGATAAAGCCATACATACAGGTACAACCCTCCCCCCAAACTGGCTACCATCTCTGTACCCTTACTGCAGACTGCTAGCAATTCATTCATAACTTCTATTAGAAATAAAGGAATGACACAACAAACAGACATAAGAATAAATGCTCCAGAAATGCATGGGAAATGCATGAAGATATTAAAACAGGCATGTCAGGAGTGGTGAAATGTGCTCCTTAAGTAAAGAGAGACAATTATTCTTCTACCACTGTCCTGGTTTACTGACTCCTATAGTATCGACCACTGATATTCCTACTAATAGGCAACATGTTCAAGAAGTTTGACATTTATATGAATTGTGAGCATTCTTGCTTGCAGAATTTGCATTTAAATCATTCCATTTTGACACAATGACATTTGCTTTGTTAATTGTCTCATTTAATCACATTCCTTGCAAAGTGTATAAACTTTATGAACTGAACGTACTGGATAACGACAGCTATCTCCACATTATGATACCTAATATTTTACTATCACATCCCTAATAAACTTTTCCAGTCAAATGTACCACTGCTTTTGGTTGAGGAAGAAAATTAGCTGTGACATAATTTAGGTTAATGAAGGCATACCCAACAGGTTGTGTTGAATAATTATCAGAATTCCGTAAGCTCCTAAACTCATTAATCATTTTTCATCAAGGAGCATAAAGGGATGACTGTAGGGATGCTAGAAATGTTCAGTTTTAAAATGAATTTCAGAACATAATCATTGTCCCATAAAAAACTACTATGACTGTTGCTTTAATCCCCTCCCCACACTGATCATACTGAACACACTGAACACAGACAGGAAAGAACAATTCTCTTTTGAAGGAACATAGTTAGGGGCTGTGTGGCTGATGAAGGGGGGCACTTCTGAGGACTATTTCTTAGGATGTAATTGGCTTAAGCCACAGCCACAATTGTGGTCTTGTTTTCAAGCTGATAATCTAACATTAAAAAAAAAAAGACCAAGATTATGGCACTAGCCATGATACACTCAGTGAGAGCTGAATGTACCTGCCGCTTTTACTCCTGACCGAATTTCTAGAGGCTGTATATCTCTATATAGCTCACCTAACACTGTGTCTTGTTTAAAAGCTTAGATTGTCAGTAGAGATAAAGTGGGGGAGGGCTTGCCTTGATTTGCTCACAGGCTGACAGATAGCTTGGATGAGCCAATCGGTGGGACAGCATGCTCAGAAGTGCCCTTGCAAAACCACTAGAACATCACTCTTTGTTGGATTGTGAATGAGGATGGATTGGTGTAGCAGTCACTGGCAGAAAACAATCTTAGGGACAACATACAGTCACAAAATTGCAATGCAAGTGTACAATGCATGTTTTAATTTTAACAATATTTAATAGAATTTAGTTACGGCATTCACATATTTTTCCTTTCCTCCTGTAGCTGTCAGCTCTGCAACCGACCCCCTCCTCCTCCAGACTGAAGGGCAGGGGGGTAGCTGCTTTAACTGTTTATATCTCTGGTTTGGTAGCAGCTATGACATATGCCATTCCAAGCTTTAACAATACCAGAATGACAGAATTATCTTCAGTACATGGGATTATATCACTGTTAGAAATGAGGCAGTGAAAACAGCTGAAAGTGAAAGTAAAAGCAGTTTTTACCAGCAAGTATTCCCGACTCTAATTCTAACAGTGATCTCTCCTGTTTAGCTTTGGCTAATGTTGTCATTTTGGACTTGTACGAAAGTCTGGAACGCCAGCTTTCAAACAAGACCAGTCCCATGCTACCAGTCAGAAGATATCAGCAGGTAAACCTCAGCTCTGGCAGAAAAGTTACTTTTCCAACAGCCAGGGCAAAACAGGTGGTTAAATCTCTGAGTGAAAACACCTGAAATAGTAGACTGAAATCTGGGACAGGGCACCTCTAGCTAGTTCAAGTGTAGGTGTAGGGTGCAAAAATAGCAATACAAAGTAAACACTACATGTTTTACAATTCAGAGGCTACTGTTTTAAATCTCTGAGTGAAAACACCTAAAATAGTAGGCTGAAATCTGGGACACGGCATCTCCAAACAGTTCAAGTGTTGATGTGGGAGGGAATAATCACATAGTAAGTTGACAATTTGTGGTTTACACTAGAGAAAGCTTTTTTTTGTGTTAATCTGCATATTTGAATACACATAAGACAATAGGCCCAAATCTGTTACTGGTGGCGATACTGCATTATTCCAAAAGTAAATTGGCAATAGCAGTGACTTCAGTGTGGTTGCAGAAAGGGAAGGACATTTAATCTTACCTCTCTATCTTTAAGTTCCAGAAAGACTTGTAAACCGTTCCATACTTTGTGTGACTATGTATGGAAGGGTTCCAAATGAAAAAGCCAGGGCCAGACTTTGTCCTTCCTGAGACAGAATGTGGGCATTAGCAGCACCAACTATCCGGCCAGAAGTAGTAGCTAGTGTTAATAGTAGTCCACAGTTCTCCCTGGCTTGGTGCAACATAATCATTGAGGAGAAAGAGGATGAGATTGGGGATTGGATTTCTCAGTCCTCCTCTCAGTCCCAGAAAGATGACATAGAAGTGAGTTCTGAGTTTGATTACATGCATTGTAGACAGGGCTCACAGTATTCCTCTTGCTCCTCCTCCTTAAAGTCCCAGAGAAGGTTTTCAGTGCCATCCTCTCTGACTTTCTTACTCCTTTTTAGTGGGACACCTTTTTTTCCAAGAAGAGGCAACAAAACCAGACAGATAGTCAAGAGAGCCTCCCTGTTGATGACTAGTGTAGGAGCAGTCAGCATTTGGACTGCCCTGAGGAGGAGGTTCAGGAGGAAGCTGATTAAAGTGGTAGGGTCAGGACTCCAATGATGATTGTGTGTTGGACATGACCTGGGAGCCAGATTGGGGTGCTGAGGAAGAGGATGAGGTAAAATCAAAGGAGGAGGGTAGTGACTGACAGCAGAGGCGACGTATGGTCAGAACCTCTGAAAGAACTACCAGGGCTAGATCTGCTTTAGGAACTGGTGATGTTGCTTACACTCTGGGTGCATTAAGCCCAAAATGTGACAGAGCTTGGCTGCGTCTAACTCTATTTGAGTTTCTCCTGTCTGGTAAATTTTCTCCACACTTCCAGGAGACAGAGAGCATTGCCCTGTGCCAGCACTGCAAGAATAAAATAAACAGAGGGCAGTCAACCACGAACATTGGCACCATATCTCTATTGAAACACATGAAGTGGCATCACCCTATCCAGTGGGAAACAAGTGTTTCATCCTTCTCCTGATCTCCCTTGCGGCAGCCTGACAGCATCCACAGACAGTAAGTGTCTTTCACATGATTGTCATCACTTTCTACTTCTTCTGCTCAGACTCCTCCACTCCATCGTCAGCCATCGGTAATGGAATGCGTGGCTAGGAAACAACTCTACATGTCCAGCAATCCGATGGTGCACAAGCTTAATTCCCACCTTGCCAAATTGCTGGTCACAGGGGTACCATTTAGTACAGTCTGCTGCCTTCAGAGAGGTAATGGCATGTGCTCTACCTTGCTGGAGGATAGCCAGCCAGCATTATTTCTCTCAAAAAGCCATCCCTGCCTTGCATCCTCATGTGGAGGAGAACCTAGGCAGTGCCTTGCAATTGTTGCTGTGCAGCAAAGTGCATGCTTGCTGACAGGGACAGTACATGTCTTTCATGGTCCACTGGGTCAATGTTTTTTGTGGCAGTGAGGCAGCAACTCAGCAACAAGGTCAGGTCCATTCGATCCCGCTCCACGATTGTGTCGGCCTGGCTCCCACAGCAGACACTTATCCACCGCCTTCCTTCATGGACATGCTCCCATCCTCAACAGTAGCAGGACACAGCATTGCTCCCACTTCCCCTCCTTACTGTCACATGTGTTAACTCAAGCGTTGCCATGTGGTGTTGGAGCTGATCGGCCTGGGCAAGAGTAGCCACACAGACGAGCATTTTCTCAAGTACATCAAGCAGCAAACATCCCACTGGATGTCACCTTGCCAGCTCCAACTGAGCAAGATGGTTAGCAACAATCGCGGCAACATAGAGGCTGCCCTGAACCTAGAGGAAATGACACTTGCTCCCTATATGGCACTCATCATTAACCAAGTCATGCAAAGCTTTTTAAAAAAGTACACTGGCTTGTGAAATGTGCTGTCCAGAAGACTGTCTTCACATTTCAGCCATTCTTATATGTCAAGGAACTCTCTTCTGGACTTGCAGGATGTTCTGCCATTACACCACTTAATCCACGCCATTCCAACTTCATTGAATTCAAAATTGCACTTTAGAGCGTCTGTATGAACAGAAGAAAGCTATAAATGAGTTTGTCATATACTAGGCTGCGTCAGCAGGGAGCATGTGTTGTTTCGAGGACAGGCAGTGACAGCTCATCCGAGATGCTTGTTGGGTGCTGAAATTCTTAGAAGAGATCACAAACTTTGTAAGTACATAGGAACTTCTGCGGCGTAAAAGATCTCATCCACTTCATATTTATATTTAGAACATATGCTGACACATGCAGAAAGGGATGATTGCAGAAGAACAGCAAAAGCATCATGCTGTCCACCCCATAGCTATTGGAGACCCACAAGGAGAAAATGCCATGAAAGAGGAGGATGAGTATAAGGTGCTGCCACTGAAGGAGGAGTCAGAGGTGGAGGATGATAATGATGGTGACACCGGCCACAACACCCAATTGTCTCAATGAGGGGTGGAGACACAAATAACTGGCTCCTTAGGCATGCTGGCCAAAAAGTTAAGCTGTATGCTTGCTTGCTTGCTTGCTTACGCAGTGACAGATATATCATTGACATCAAGCCGTCCGATGATTACTGTAGCCATGCTTTTAGACCCTTGCTATCAAAGCAAAATGGAGGAATGTTTTTCTCCCTCTGAAAGGGAGGAGAAATTACATTATTACTAGGAAACACTGTGCATGTGTAGCTTGCTGCAGCTTTTGGCATGCAGATGTCTGCAACTAGGGTGTCTGAAAGGGAAGCCTCTCTCCATCTGCGCAGTCACTCGCCTCCTGTTGCCACAAGCATCAGCCAGTTCAGTCTCCTCAACATTATGAAACAGTTTTTCCATATGTAGCACTAGGCTCAGGCAAGTGAGCAAACGAAGATCTTCCACTTCAACACCCAGTCTTACATAGACTCTGGCTAGTCTCCGGTGTATACCCTGTTCCCTGATCCCATGGACCTGGGAAGGCTGACTAAAACAGTGGCCCGAACTGGCCAAAACACCACATGTCAAAATGAACCAAGCCTCGATTCAAGAGGATTTTCATAATAATAGATAATAAATCATAGATCTGGCCTTGCCACTGTTGACTGCCTGCAAACGTGTACCATATGGCTGCTACTGCCGCCATCGCTGCAGCTGCTACTTCTCACTACTAATCTCCTATTGTCACCAGTATTAATGCTAACCATGCACCACTACTACAACAATCTATTCTTCTTCTGACAAGTAGCACTTGAGCATGTCATAAGTAAAGGCATTCTACCCCGTGTGAAGGCATAATTATTTGTGCTTGGTACCCCAACAAGCCACTGTTTCTTCCCATAACACTGTGTGTTTTTAAAGGGAATCTTTCACCTGTTTTTCACTTATATCACTAAGAGCACTGCCCCACAGAAGATTGCATACACATCCCAGACATACCTGTGTGCACTTTGTGTCTGTATTACATGTTCAGAAAAAAGCACTTTTATTCTGCAGGAAAACAGCTCCCAAGTGCCCAGCTCTGCTGCTGCTGCAAACCAGACTGAAGAGGGGAGGGCTGTTTTAGCTGCTCATATCTTGGGATTGGTAGCGGATAGAAAAATGGTTCTGATCTTCTTTAAAAGCTGGCATTCTAAGCTTTCAAAATCACAGCATTATATCCAGTATATCAGAAGATATAGCTGTTAGAGATCCAGTCAGGAGGGAAAGCTGTTTTTAGTTTTACTTTCAGCTGGGCACTTGGGAGCTGTTTTTCTGCAGAATAAAAGTGCTTTTTCTGGACATGTAATACAGACACACAGTGCACACAGGTATGTCTGGGATGTGTATGCAATCTTCTGTGGCGCACTGCTATTAGTTATGTAGGTGAAAAACAGGTGAAAGACT
Organism: Rhinella marina; assembly: GCA_900303285.1. NCBI lineage: Eukaryota > Metazoa > Chordata > Amphibia > Anura > Bufonidae > Rhinella > Rhinella marina. The sequence goes on from ONZH01006226.1 coordinate 15,832, forward strand.
CCCTTTAAACACCATCATTCAGGAGCTTAGGAAAGGAGGAGAAAAAAGGCAAAAATTTATAAAAAAAAAATGAATGAAAGGAGATGCAAACATCTTTTCATAAAAATTCTTATAGGATTAGAGGGTGTTGTATACCAATTTTCAGGGCAATTGGAGCAACTCTGGTTTGGGTAGAATAGATTTGGTTTCAAGCTGAACTTTTTGAAAAATTCGGTGAACTTGAACCCAACCGAATCTCAAAAGGTTCGCTCATCTCGAGTTGTTGGTTACCTTGAGTAATAATGTTAAAAAGGTAAACATTATCTTAATTTATTTTCAGACCCCTTGATGTGCAGTTTGCAATCTGCTACAGACGTCTGGGCATGCCCCTCTCAGAAATAGATGCTGAATATGTGTGCATGTGATTCTCTTCCTGCAAACTAGATTCTGTGTGCTTTCCTATCTACAGCCTGTATGACCTTCCCTACTTGGATTCTTTCCTTCTTCTTCACTTTTTGAACTGTCATGTAGAATCTCTTCCCCCTCCCTGCTGCTATCTCTAACACTGAGAGAAGGTAGAGCAGAAAGAGTCATCTGAAACAGAAGCAGATCTCTGACAGGTTTATGCCAGATTTAGAAGCTTGTGCAGCTAGGTGAGAACACATATTGCAGAAGAAAAATAGTGGGAAAGTTTTACTGAAGACTATTTTTAAAGGTGCTTAAACGGGTCATCAGCATCTGTTCTGAGGGGGTCCAAAACTCGTGACCCCTGTCCATCAGCTGTTTGAGAAGGCTGTGATGCTCACAGAGCTGGTAGGCACGGGTCATGGGTGTCGGACCACCGCCGATCAGGTGCTCGTGACCTATCCAGAGGATGGGTCATCAGTTACAATTAGAGATGAGTGAATCGTAGATTCGTATTGAATCATACAAATTTTCTACTCCGAAGCGAATCCGGATTTTTTCGGATTCGCTTTGTATTATTCGTAAATTTTCGTAAAATTTTGAACGTTAACGCTACGTATGCTACGTATGCTACATACGTAACGTACGCATTCTTCGTGAAGCAGGAAAATGACGATACGCAGGTATCAGAAGCGGGAAAAACCAGCCCGGCCCACCGGGAACTAACTATTGGCACGTATAGGGAGTGAAGACTCCTCCCTAATGACTCCTCCCTCCTCTGAACCAGTTTAGACCAGCGCTGAATACTGAACAGTACAGCAAGCATGGCTAAAGAACTGCGTCCAAAGTGGAGTGAAATGGTCTTTGGGGACGAATTCCCCGAACCACCGCCTGCTCCAGACATCAGGGTGTCACAACAGTGCAAGAGAGACTCACCGGCTTCAGTATCCATATTCTCCTTGCCGGCTGGTGAGGCGGCTCGTCGTGAGGTGGCTGGTGCGGCTGGTGCGGCAGAGGCGGCTGGAGCGTCCACTTCGCAGCCCAGGAGGAGATCGACAACTTCCATACGGCAGAACCTGATTGTGCCTGCATCGGTGACGGCCCACGCGCAGACCCTCTGAGACTAGAAGAATGCAGTGGAGGACTGGGTCATCCAGGTACTGGACCATCCAAGGCCGGGAGATCCTGCATTGAAGCGCCGAAAGGGAGCTGTCCTGGTGGATGACGAGGACGGCAAGGAGTACTTTGTGGGCCGCAGGTCAGTTAAATGGCCATACCTGTCCCAACCCCATCACAGCCTGTACGTGGAGAATCAGGTGGAGTACACTCCCATGGCATCCCTGAAAGGCCCCTTTGCTTCTGGGGTTACACTACTAGCTAAGCCCCTGGTCCCAACATCACTACCTGAAGTTTGACCGGAGGAACCACCAGGCACAGTACTGGTGTGCTGCCTTCAGGAGTCACCAGATGGCACCCTCCACTTCAGTGAGAAGCCACAGCCGGAGCCTCTGATCCCTGGACTGCCACCACCACCACCATCACAGTCCTCTCAGCTAGGTCAGCTGACAACGTCATCATTTACATTCCAATCCACTGTGATCCACCAGTACCAACTACCGTGGAAGATGAAGCCAGCAGCAGCCAGGGGAAGCTGGGGCTTCTACCCTGGGTGCAACCTTGCCTCCACTGCTGTAGCCAGAAGTCCTTACCCCTGCTGTCCCGGCAGGAGGATCCAGAAAAGCGCAAGTGGCTGCAGCGCTCACCAGCGTGACCACCACCCGGACCCAGTCAAGTCCGACTTCCGGAAGAAGAGGGCATTGAAGTTCCACCACGGCAGTGAACTTGGCCCACAGGAGGCAGGAGCGTCCTCTCATATCTTTCAGCAGTAGCTCAAGCGAGGAGGACTTCAGGTCCCTCATCTGAGGAACCCTTCTACTGGCTGTCTGATATAAAGGACTCTTCAAGAGGACGTATGGGAGCCACACCATGGACTGCACCTGACGGGTTAGAGCTAGTTGGCACTTTGTTTGTGTTGCCCCCTGTTTGACTCTCACCCAGATGGGCCTGGCTTGTCAGGACTCTCCCATTCTGCAGAAAATTCCCATTCTGCGCTTATTTTCCTCCCCCCCCCAGGTTATTTGGGAGCCTGCTTTGCAAAAGGGTTCTCTATTTGCTGCTATTT
>ONZH01006227.1:0-56788 GCA_900303285.1 Rhinella marina
AGAGGCCGTGGTCCTGGGCAGGGTGAGACAGTACCTGCTGATGAGGGAGCTGTGGAACGCTGCAGAGCTTACACTCCCTAGCTTCATGTCTCAACTTACAGGGACACGTGGTAGAGGACTGTTGAAACCACAACAGTGGCGAACAGCTGATCTCGTGGATTGCGGATAATGCTTCAAGTAATTTGTCCACCAGTCAGTCTTCCACGCAGTCCACCCACGTTACCCAAGGGAGCACTCCTCTGGCTCCTCCACCTCAACCTCCTTCCCCCCAGTCTGCCCCCTCCCAGGAAAATTTGGGAATGCGATCCGGTCATACTCTCAGGAACTGTTTTTCTGGACCCTTCCCAGAGTCACAAACCACTTCTCAGGTTGCTGCTGACCTCTTTCCCGATGCCCAAGTGTTCCAACTGTCGCCAGTCTGTGGGTGACGATGATGACAATGACAATGTTGAGTTAGTGGAAGAAGTTTGTAAAGACGGTGTCGGACGATGAGGAGACACGGTTGTCAGACAGTGGTGAAGTTGTTGTAAGGGGAGGAATTCTGAGGGGGGAGCAGACTGAGGAATCGGAGGATGACGAGGTGACTGACCCGAGCTGGGTTGATATGCCGAGTGAAGACAGTGCTTCTGAGGCGGAGGCGAGTGCTGCACCAGAACAGGTTGTAAGAGGCAGTGGTGTGGCCAGAGGGAGAAGCAGGGCCAGAGCTGGTGCATCAGCAGCAACTGTTTCACGTAGTGAAGCTCCCGTGTCGAGGCCTAGATGTTCGCAAGTCTGGAGGTTCTTTAAAGAAAGTGAGGATGACCGACGGACTGTGGTGTGCAACCTGTGCCACACCAGGATCAGCAGGGGTGCCACCACTACTAGCCTAACCACCACCAGCATGCGCAGGCATATTAGTGCTAAACACCCCACTCAATGGAACCAAGGCCGTTCACCACCTCCTGCGGGTCACACCACTGCTCCTTCCCCTGTGTCACTCGCTGCCTCTGCTAGTCAACCCCCTGTGTCACTCGCTGCCTCTGCTAGTCAACCCCATGCCCAGGACCCCAGCACGAGCGCCTCCCGCCGGAAAACCGCACCTTCGCCTCAACGATCCTCCACAGTGTCCACCAACGTGTCCCAGCGCAGCGTTCAGCTGTCTTTACAGCAGACGCTGGAGCGTAAGAGGAAATACAGTTCCACCCACCCACATGCCCAAGCCCTCAACGTCCACATCTCCAAATTGCTTAGCCTGGAGATGCTGCCCTATAGGCTGGTAGAGACCAAGGCCTTTCGCAATCTCATGGCGGTTGCTGCCCCTCGGTATTCCGTCCCCAGCCGCCACTATTTTTCCCGATGTGCCGTCCCAGCCCTACACCAGCACGTGTCAGAGAACATCATCCGTGCCCTGACCAACGCTGTTTCTGAGAAGGTCCACCTAACCACGGACACGTGGACAAGTGCTGCCGGGCAGGGACACTATATCTCACTGACGGCACATTGGGTTAACTTGGTGGAGGCTGGGACCGAGTCTGACCCTGGGGCCGCTCATGTACTGCCCACACCGAGGATTGCGGGGCCTACCTCGGTCACGGTCTCTCAGATGTACTATGCCTCCTCCTCCTCCTCCGACCCCTCCTCCTCCACCGAATTACCATCCGTGGGCACGGCGCCTTCAGTCGGTACCTCTAGGCGCAGCAGCAGTGCCGTGGGTAAGCGCCAGCAGGCGGTCCTCAAACTGCTGAGCTTAGGTGACAAAAGGCACACCGCCCAAGAGCTGTTATAGGGCATCACGGCCCAGACCGATGTGTGGCTGGCACCGCTGAACCTCAAGCCAGGCATGGTTGTGTGTGACAACGGGCGTAACCTGGTGGCGGCTCTGCAACTCGGCAGACTGACACATGTGCCATGCCTGGCCCACGTGTTCAATCTAATAGTTCACCGGTTCCTCAAGACATACCCCAATCTGTCTGATTTGCTCACCAAGGTGCGCTGCATCTGTGCGCATTTCCGCAAGTCGAGCACAGATGCTGCCACTCTCAGGGCAGCACAGCACCGCCTACAACTGCCCGCTCACCGACTGTTGTGCGACGTGCCCACGAGATGGAATTCCACATTAAACATGTTATCCAGAGTTTCCCAGCAGCGCAGAGCTATTGTAGACTGCCAGATGTCATCTTCCACCAGAACTGGTAGTCAGGTCTCTCAGATTCCTCAAGTCTACAATGAGGAGTGGACGTGGATGTCTGATATCTGCCAGGTGTTGAGCAACTTTGAGGAGTCAACACAGATGGTCAGCGGCGATGCCGCCATTATCAGCCTCACCATCCCGCTGCTTTGCCTGTTGAAAAACTCACTGCTCAGCATCAAGTCGGATGCTTTGCGCTTGTCACAAGAGACGGTGGAGGAAGATACGTCGCTTGATAGCCAGAGCACCCTCTGGTCTGTTTCTCAGCGCGTATCGGAGGAGGGGGATGAGGATGAGGAGGAAGAGGAGGAGAATGTCGGCGAGACAGTAGAGGGTACCAGTGCTCAGTCCTTAACTCTTGAGCGTGTATGGGCTGAAGAGGAGGACTTGGAGGAGGAGGAGGAAATGGAGAGTCAGGCCAGTGAGGAGAGGGAATTCTTGCGTGTTGGGACTCTGGCGCACATGGCAGACTTCATGTTAGGCTGCCTATCCCGTGACCCTCGCGTTAGAAGAATTTTTTCAAGCACTGATTACTGGGTGTTCACTCTCCTGGACCCACGGTATGAGCAGAACCTTTCCACTCCCATCCCTGCAGAGGAAAGGAGTATGACAGTGAATAGATATCAACAGGCCCTGGTGCACAAGCTGAAACAATTCTTCTCATCTGACGCCACTAGCGGCAGAGGGCATGGTTCTGTGGGCCAAGTAGCGGGGGAGAGGAGGCGAGCAGGCAGCTTGTCCAGCACTGGCAGGGGAACGCTCTCCAAGGCCTTTGCCAGTTTCATGTCACCCCAGCAAGACACTGTCACCTGTCCCAAGTCTAGGCAGAGTAGGGGGGAGCTGTACAGAAAGATGGTGAGGGAGTAACTAGCTGACCATACCAATGTCCGTAGCGATCACTCTGCTCCATACAACTACTGGGTTTCAAAGCTGGACACGTGGCCTGAACTGGCGCTGTACGCCTTGGAGGTGCTGGCCTGCCCTGCCGCTAGCGTGCTGTCAGAGCGGGTATTCAGTGCAGCTGGTGGCGTCATCACTGATAAGCGTACACGCCTGTCAACTGACAGCGCTGACAGGCTGACGCTTATTAAAATGAACAAAGCCTGGATTTCACCGGAATTCAAATCTCCTCCGGGGGAAAGCAGCTAAAGATTTAAATAACTTATGTATCCGATTCCTCTTCTCTACTCCTCCTCCTCCTACATATCGTCTTTGCCTAACGATGACCCAAAAAATGCCATTTTTTAGAGGTCCAACTGGCACTCTTTTAGCACAATTTTTCAGGAGGGCCCCCTACAGGCCCTCTATTCAAACAATTTTTCCAGAGGTCCATCTACAGGCCCTCTCTCCAAAAAATTTTTCCGGAGGTCCACCTACAGGCCCTCTCTTCAAACAAGTTTTCCAGAGGTCCACCTACAGGCCCTCTGTCCAAACAATTTTTCCGGAGTTCCACCTACAGGCCCTCTCTCCAAACAATTTTTCCGGAGGTCCACCTACAGGCCCTCTCTTCAAACATTGTTTCCGGTGGTCCACCTACAGGCCCTCTCTCCAAACAATTTTTCCGGAGGTCCACCTACAGGCCCTCTCTTCAAACAATTTTTCCAGAGGTCCACCTACAGGCCCTCTCTCCAAACAATTTTTCTGGAGTTCCACCTACAGGCCCTCTGTCCAACAATTTTTCCGGAGGTCCACCTACAGGCCCTCTGTCCAAACAATTTTTCCGGAGTTCCACCTACAGGCCCTCTGTCCAAACAATTTTTCCGGAGTTCCACCTACACGCCCTATCTCCAAACAATTTTTCCGGAGGTCCACCTACAGGCCCTCTCTCCAATTCCAGTTTCCAGTTTTATTTGCGCAAACTGCATACATTTTTATTTTTGGGATAGGTGTGAAAAATAATATTACTTGCGAATCTATATTGCCAAACATTGGATACGGTAGCAAGTAGAAGACCAAACACATGCTGCCCACAGGGTTCCGCAAATTCCTGGTCCACCCGCAAATTCCTTGTCCACAATGTCAAGGAGGTCGAGGTTCTGTTGATGAGCAACAAGTCCTTCTGTACTGAAATCGCCGACAAAGTCTCCATCTAAGAACCTACAGACCATTGTGGAGAGAGCGGCACAGCTCGCCATCAAAGTGACGAACCCCAACGCCAGACTGCGCAGAGAAGATAACGAATAAATATCTCTGTGGTTATTTTTGCTAAATAAAAGTTAAATAAACCCCCCAAAAAATTCATCTGTTCCTGTGCCTGATCCACCCAAGTTGAATCTGTCCCATCCTGAGAAATTTCCCCCCAAGGAGTCCCCACTGTAACTTGCTTCCCATACAACTACCTCACCCCCCGACACCTGTGTCTCGCCATTGTCCACCACCTCCTCAGACAACACTGATAAATCTCCACTGTCAGCACACGGAAACAGCAAAAGGTCTTGCGAATTAGGGCAGAGAATGTTCTGGGGTAGCACATCAGGGAAGGGGTGACTATGGGGTTCCAGGGAGTACGTGACCACATGCAATATCCATTTAAAAGTCATGCCACACTTGATGTAGCTCATAATTGACAATTGTACCAGTGGATGCTAAATTTTTAAGTTGGGGTCCTGCGTCGTCATTCTAACTACATCCGGCTGTTATCACCACCACACACGCTAGCCCAGGGGGCACTCCTCTGGCTGTTCCAGCAAAACCTCCTTCCCCCCAGCCTGCCCCCCACCTACAGGCCCTCTCTACAAACAATTTACCCGGATAGGGGACGTATTAGATATTGTACTGATGTTTTTTTGTTTCTTCTTTTAATTGCCTCCTGACCTGTGATAGGCAGCGCATGGACACGTCTCCTTAGCTGCAGTAGGAAAGACACTCCCCTGGCCAGAGCAAGCTCTTTTTCCGTTTTCCGTGGTCGAAAAATCCATAAAATATAAGGTCCCAAGATAGGGGACGTATACGGTATTAAACTGAGAAGAATCGATACCGCACCGGCTGATGCTAGAGTATTTCCAAATGCATTCCGGCTGTTGTCACCACCACACACGCTAGCCCAGGGGGCACTCCTCTGGCTCTTCCAGCGAAACCTCCTTCCCCCCAGCCTGCCACCCCACCTACAGGCCCTCTCTCCAAACAATTTACTTCTTTGTCCTATCTTTCTCTCTCTCTCTACAAACTATTTTTCCAGATAGCTGCCATATACGGTATTAAACTGAGTAGTATACATAGAAGACATACCACACTTGATCAATCTCATAATTTACGACTGTACCGGTTGATGCTAAATTTTTAAGTTGGCGTCCTGCGTCGTCATTCTAACTACACCCGGCTGTTGTCACCACCACACACGCTAGCCCAGGGGGCACTCCTCTTGCTCTTCCAGCGAAACCTCCTTCCCCCCAGCCTGCCACCCACCTACAGGCCCTCTCTACAAACAATTTATTTCTTTGTCCTATCTTTCTCTCTCTCTCTCTACAAACTATTTTTCCGGATAGCTGCCATATACGGTATTAAACTGAGTAGTATACATAGAAGACATACCACAATTGATCAATCTCATAATTTACGACTGTACCGGTTGATGCTAAATTTTTAAGTTGGGGTCCTGTGTCGTCATTCTAACTACATCCGGTTGTTGTCACCACCACACACGCTAGCCCAGGGGGCACTCCTCTGGCTGTTCCAGCGAAACCTCCTCCCCCCCAGCCTGCCCCCCACCTACAGGCCCTCTCTACAAACAATTTACCCGGATAGGGGACGTATTAGATATTGTACTGATGTTTTTTTTGTTTCTTCTTTTAATTGCCTCCTGACCTGTGATAGGCAGCGCATGGACACGTCCCCTTAGCTGCAGTAGGAAAGACACTCCCCTGGCCAGAGCAAGCTCTTTTTCCGTTTTCCGTGGTCGAAAAATCCATAAAATATAAGGTCCCAAGATAGGGGACGTATACGGTATTAAACTGAGAAGAACCAATACCATACCGGTTGATGCAACAGTTTCTCCAAATCCATCCGGCTGTTGTCACCACCACACACGCTAGCCCAGGGGGCACTCCTCTGGCTCTTCCAGCGAAACCTCCTTCCCCCCCACCTACAGGCCCTCTCTCCAAACAATTTACCCGGGTAGGGGACGTATTAGATATTGTACTGATTTATTTTTTAGATGCTTGGGAAGCAGCTATGCTCACCACTATACATCCAACAGCCACAGCAACTGATAAGAACAGATACTAAACTTGATTTCAGCTGCAGTGCCAGCATGAGCAGTGGTGTCACCTGCAGGCGGTGATGGACCTTTGTTGCACCTAGTTGGGTGCTTCCCTAACATATGATGGGTATTTGCCTCTCCTTTCTTGGTCTGGGTGAGCACAATTGCCATGAGGGTAACCACCAGGCTGTTGCCTGAGAATTTGGGGTAATGGTGGGATTAGGCAGCCTCAGAGGAATCCATGCATGCTGCCCCTGCTGTTTCCTGTCCATTTCCGTGGTGTTTCCATCATTTTCTGAGGTTTCCAGGTTTTCACCCAGCCTTCCCTAGGCAGAGCCTTGGTCCCCTGCAAAAAATGCTCGAGTCTCCCATTGACTTCAATGGGGTTCGTTACTCGAAATGAGCACCCGAGCATCGGGAAAAGTTCAACTCGAATAACAGCACCCGAGCATTTTAGTGCTCGCTCATCTCTAGTCTTTACACAGGTTGATATAAAGTGGATGGGGGACTAATAATCATTATGATTGTTCATTCCCCATACTCATGTTGTTGGTACATTCCATGTTTACATCGGGGGATGTGCCGCAGACCAGCAAACATTTTCAGGGTCACCTAAATGATCTGATCAGTTGAAAACTGAGCTTGTTTGTTGGCTCATGGTTTGTACATTGCCAATTATTAGAAATAATATGTTTGTATAAATATTTGTTCCCACTAAAGGACTGGATCATCTCCCCCTATTAAAGAGCCTTTTGACCTGCTCTGCACGTGAGTTAGACACATAGGTCCCCTTGGATATGCCAATTTGTAAAAAATAAAAAAATTCAACTTTGCCATCCTGTGTCCAAAAACCTGAACACTTTAATACGAACTGATATTATGCAGAAAAACACATGCGCGTCCCTAGGTCCTCATAATTATTCTCCCATAATAGTGACAGCAACGATCATTGCCAGCCACATTTCAGTCTATGCTCAAACAGTTCAACTCTGATCTTTCTCATGGCGGGTTTGCATATGGAATTCCATTATAGGCTCCGTTATAACAGAGTTAACAAAATATAATGGAATTTTAGGATGGACTACAAAACGAAAGCCTTTAAGAGGCATTCTATTTTGCTCCGTCCTAATACGTGTCTATGGGGACAAATAATGGTTCTGTTTGGTTCCGTTATACATGATGGAACAAAACAGTTCTGTCGTCATGTATAACAGAACCCATAAACATGTATTAGGGCAGAGCAAAATGGAAGGACCCTTAAAGGTAGAGATGAGTGAATCATCCAAAATTCGCTTCGCTGAATGTTCGTCAAATTTTTTAAAGGATTCGTGCGAATACGAAGCTATTCGCTCAAAGCTGCATACAAATCATTCGTTATTCCCTTGAATACTTACGCCTGAACGTACAAAGTGCGTACGAAGCTTTAGCGTATTATTGTCTAGGCTCGCACAAAGAATGAATATACAGTAAAAGTACGCTATTTAACTGAATATGTTCGCATTAGCATACAAATTCTCAGATATGTAGCATTAGCGTACAAATTATATTATGCGTACGTAGCATTAGCGTACAAAGATTTTAGACAAATTTTCCAAAGCGAATCTGAAAATATTCGGATTCGCTTCAGTGTTAAAAATTTCCAAGATTCGTGTCGAATCTATGAAGTGGCGAATAGATTCACTCATCTCTTCTTAAAGGCTTCTGTTTTGCATTACATCGTAAAATTCTGTTATATTCCATTATAACTAGACATGAGCGAATCATTCAAAAAATTATTCGCCAAACATTCGCCGAACGTTTCCTAAGATTCGTATATTCAACGAATAGATTCGTTGTATTTGCGTACAAAAATTACGTTATTATGTGCTATTAGAGCAAAATATGCGTACTAATAACGAACGTACATTTAAAAAATGTACGCAACTTCTTAGAAGACATACGCATGAGAGTACAAATAGCGTATGAATCCTCAGCGTACTATTGTCTACGCGATTGCGTAATACGCACGTATGCACGACGAGAGGCCATGCGTGCACTCCTCAGAGGCAGAGCGAATATGTGAAAATGGCATCCAGGCAATCCTCATCATTTAGCTCTGCTGCACAGCTGAAATACATAGTCCAGCTGATAGACCGGCAGGATTACGATGGCACACACCGCCACCCGAACCAGCATAAAAAGGAGGTGATCCAGCAGGTGATCCAAGGCTTGTGCCATCGTTTCGACACCTTGCGGACCCCGGGCCAGATCCAGCGTAAATGGTCAGATCTGAAATCTCCCTCAGAGGCAGAATTTATATTTGAGGTAGAACAAGTAAGGTGCTGTCTATCAGGCTAAGTGCATAGTACAACCATGCACCATACTATAAAGTGAATATGAGGACACATTGCGGTACCTGTAAAGAAATACACACAATGGGCAACATACTTGAAAACGTTGCTGAAAGGTGAAAACATTAGTGCAAACAATCCAGTGCAAACAATATAGTGCAAATACATTATAGATATAATGTAAACATTTTAAATATCACCTACCTAGTATGCTCACGGACACGTTTAAGGCTTTTTTCTTATGACGCTGGTCATACAACTACAATTTGTAATCCACATAGGTAAAATTGTAATCCAAACTGGTAAAAAAATAGCAGCAAAGGTTCCTTAAAAAACCCTCTTTCAAGGGGCTCCCCAATAACCTGAAAAGGGGGAAAAAAGGGATGAGGCGCACGTCTGCGCAACTTGTTTAAAACTTTTTTTTTGATGGGGGGAGTCCGGACAATCCATGTCCATCTGGATGAGGACAAACACAGGGCAACAAAAATAAAAACACATGCCAACTAGTGCTCACCCTTCAGGTTAAGTCCACGTTGTGGCTCCCATAAAAGCTGCAGGATCCTTAGGCCAGCAGGTGCTCTTCACTGCTGCTGGAGCTAAAAGACATGAGAGGGCGCTCCTTCCTCATGAAAGCGACACTGGCTGCGGCAGCAGACCCCCACGACCTCTCAGGGATGGTCTTGGTAGTGACCGGGTGGTCACACTGGCAAGGGCCGTGGCAACTTGGGCCTTGCCCATTACCTTGTAGCAGCCAGATCCTCCCGCCGGCATACAAGGTGACAGAATCTCTGGCTGTAAGGGCTCTGGTAACGGTCTTCCGCGAGCGGTGGACTGTGCGGCCTGCATCTTCCATGGCAGTTGGTATTGTACCACCAAGGGCTGGTACACGAAACTGTTGGTGGTCATCTGTCCCACATTAAGGATCGGTGGCAAATCTGGTATTAGGGGTTCCAGCTGAGCTTGTGATTTCTCCTCAGATTGCAGAGTCCCATCATTGGTCTCATGGGAACACCGAGCCTCTTCTGCGGCCTGGGCCTCCTGTCTTCGGCCTGGGCCTCCAGTCTTCTGGGGGCACTGCAGGAGTAGCTGGTCGCTTAAGGAGTTTCACCCCAGTAGCAAAGGGGCCTTGGAGGCTCTTCATGGGGGTACACTCCACGTAATCCCCTGCGTGGAGATTGTGGTGGACGGGCTCCTCATCGCCGATAAAACCTACTCCCCATTCCACACTGAACCAAATAACGGTACCCCTTCAGCGCTCCAGCTTGGGGTCACCGGACTGTGGGTGCTCCAAAACCTGCACAACCCACTCCTCTACCAACTTTTTGTATTCCCAGAGGGTCAGGGCGTTCCAGGTGACAGTCTCGGGGACCATTCGAACTCCTGCCGCCTCCGCCGTGTCAGCCAGCAGAGTGAACACCTCAGCGGGCACCTCAACCGACTTCTTAGGCTGCTGGACATATTGAGAGACATAGCTCTCCTCCGGTTCCTTCTCCTCATAGGGGCCGGTGCCCCACACCATGCCTCCCCAGTCAGGGCCTCACTGTGTCGCCATCTTAATTGCCTGAGTTGTCTAGGGGGCGGAGCTACCGGGGAGGAGTATGCCTCGCTAATGAATTGAATTTGTACGCAACAGCGTATAGAGTAACTTATACGTAGCAATAGCGTATAATTTATAGGACAAACTACATAGCGAATGCGTACAAAACCGAAGCAAATCACCTAATATTCGGATTCGCTTCGCAGCTAAAAATTCCCAAGATTCAATACGAATCAACGAATCGACGAATCGATTCGTTCATCTCTAATCATAACTCTGTTATAATGGAACCTATAACAGAATTCCATAATGACAATGCGAACCTGCCCTTAGAGATTGAAGAGGATGTTTGCTTTTTCCATTATAAAGTCCATATACGTAAATTTAAAAAGTGCTGCCATACAGTCTCTAGATAAATGGTGAAAACGTTGAGACTAGAGATGAGCGAATCGATTCTAAATGAATCTGAATCAAGCCAAACAATAGTACATAGTACAATACTTGCCTGGACAGTACCATTCTTTGCCATTATAGCGCCATATAGTGCTGACTAAGTAAAATATTGTGGATAGAAAGTGCTAAACAATTTCCAGAGAGCACAATGACAACACAGTCTTTGTCAATATATGGGGAATTATTTCCAGCTAGTGCCCCCATAGTGCAAATAGTGACCAGAGAATGCCATACTTTGAGCACATGAATCAAAACAGTGCCGACATAGGCAGTGACAGTAATCAAAGAATGACAAACTTTGCCCAGCAAAATAAAGGCTTCCATCACATACAAAGGCCAATAATTTCTTTTAACTTTTTGTGGCATTTTTTAATCCTTTTATTTTTTTACTTGTAATTGATCTAATATATAAAGCTGAGTGTATGTGTGTATGTATGACCGCTAAAGGAATCTGCATCGTTGCATTCACAATCACGAAATTTGGCACGCAGGTACATCAGGTGTCCGGGAAGGTTTTAGAACGGGTCTCAGCTCTCTAAGACGTACCATTCCTGAGATATTCCCAAAAAATGCATTAGCCAATAGAAACCTGGTCACATGACCCTTATCAGCCAATAGAAGCTTGCAGACCGTAGTCTCCATACACACACAGTTTCACACCAGGTTTCCATAACAACCGAGCCATTTTTCTTCACTGCTGTAGGTCTGCTTTAAAGGGGCAGAGCGCTGTGGATGACACAGTTAAAGGGGTATTCCGGTTACCATAAGTATAAATTATGTTTTAGACTAATACATCATCAATAATTACCTAATATAATGTAAATTTCACATATTTACCATTCAGTAGTAATAAAAAAGTGTTTTCTTCCACTGCTACCCACTTTGTTTCATCATAAATTACCATGGCATCGACCTGTACTTCAGGCCACCCTCAAAAGAAGGACTTAAAAGCCCGCCTCCAGGTCCCACTAAGCCATACCCCTGTCCCATCAGGCCACACCCCCATCACACTCCGCAGCCGTCGGGGATTGAAAAAATGAAAGTAAAAATCAACTTCTTCCAGCCACAGGGGTGGGAGGGAGGGTGACTTTCTCCCTGTAGCTCATGCTCAGACTGCAGAGGACATCCTCCCTGTGACCATTCAGGCCCTGCACCGGACAGAGGACAGGAAGTCTGAAAGCCGGACTGTCCGGCCTAAAACTGGACCTCTGGCCACCCTAGGGGCAGGCTGTTGTTATCTGGCTCCTTGTCCTCTGTCCGGTACAGTGCCTGGACAGACACAGGGATGTCCACCCTTTCAGTAGCTCACACTCAGACAGCAGCGTTGTGCTGTGTGAGCGTAGGCTGCAGCAACTGAGGCTTCTCTCACCCCCAGTCAGTCACTAGAGCCCACAGACATGGCTCTCTGTGGCTGACTGATGGGGAGAGAAGCCCCGGGCTGTCCCTAGCTCACCTTCAGGTCAGGAACTACTTCTTCTCCTCCGTGTCTTCACGGAGACGGGGGTGTGGCTTAATATTTAGGGGTGTGGATTCATGGGGACCGGGGCCGTGACTTCACATTTGGGGGTGTGCTCGGTGAGTCTTTCTGGGGTGATGTCAGTGGCCGCCCTAGCTGCTGTGGAGGTCATAGTTAAAAGGGAGGGCACTGTGGATGTTACTGTTAAGGGGGCAGGCTGCTGTGGAGGTCACTGTTAAAGGGGCAGGCACTGTGAAGGTCACTGTTAAGGGAGGAGGGGACTGTTGAGGCCACTATTAAAGGGGCAGCGGGGTACTGTGAGGTCACTGTTAAGGGAGCGGGGTACTGTGACAGTCACTGTTAAAGGGGCAGTTGCTGTTGAGGTCTCTGTCAAGGGGGCCAGGAATGGTGGAGGTCAGTTAAGGGGACTGTAACCTATGGTCAGTGTTAAGGGGTGGGTGCTGTAGAGGTCACTGTTAAATGGGGGTGAGGTGCTGTGGAACTCACTGTTAAAGGGGCAGGCTGCTGTGAAGGTCAAAGTTAAGGCGGTAGGCTGCTGTGGTGGTCTCATTTTAAGGAGACGGGGCACTGTGGGGGGTCTTTGTTAAGGAGTGGGGGCTGTGGAGGTCACTGTTAAGGCGTCGGGGTGCTGTAGAGGTCACTCTCGATATCTTTTAATGACACACACACAAACATAAATTGTTTCTGATATTTTCAAGTCCTCTAGAGAACATTATGGAATAAAGGACACAAAAAATTCCATACCAAAAGCATGCTGCATTTTAAAAAACAACAAAAATTCTAAAAATGCTGAACCACAATGCAGAAATACACTCCAAAATGCAGTGCACGGTATGTAATGCATTTCGTAATACACTATAGACATTAAAGGGGTTTTACAAGAGTTTTTTTTTTTTTTTTACTGATGACCTATCTTCTGGATAGGTCATCAGTATCTGATCGGTGGGGGTCTGACACCCGGTAAAATCTATATGACTCTATATGAAATTTTATATTTATACTAGAAAAAGTGCCCAGCGCTGCTCAAGTATCAAGTGTTGGTCTGTTTGTTGATTTTTTTTTAACAGTGACCTCCAAAATGCCCTACCCCTTTATCAGTGACCTCCACAGCACTCTGCCCACTTAACAATGGCATCCACAGCACCACGCCCTCTTAACAGTGACTTCCAAAGTACCCCACCCCCTTAACAGTGACCTCCACAGCACCCTACCCCCTTAACTGTGACCTTCAAAGCTCCCCTCCTCCCTTAAGTGAACTCCAAAGTGCACCACACTGCCTTAACAATGACCTTGATAGTACCCTGCCCCTTAACAGTGACCTCCACAGTGTTCCGCCCTCTTAACAGTGACCTATAATAGTGAAGAAAAATGGCTGAGTTGTTATGGAAACCTGATATAAAACTGTGAGAATGCCAGTGAAGCGAAGACCAAAGGACTTGAATGCTTCTATTGGCTAGTAAGAGTCATGTGACTGTGATGATGCCATATTCACGTTATTTAGGAATGTCTCAAGAATGGTACATTCTAGAGATCTGAGACATTTATGAAAATCTTCCCAGACACCTGATAAACCTATGTGCCAAATTTGGTTCAGTCGTTTGGATGCCTATAGATACGCCAGATCTGAAATAGCGGGTGTGACATGGGGGGGAAGGGGTGGTCTGGTAGAAATGGTCTAAATGTAGGACAGCTAGGAAGCTGGCTTAGATTTAGACTGGGGCTAGATATGCCGAAATTATGTGGAGGCCACCACCTCTTCATAACTTTGGCTGTTCCACCGCCAGATGTAGGGGTCAATAAGACCAGCGTCTAAAACGCTGGTCTTAATAAATAACCCCCATAGTGTATATATAGTAACGATTAAATTGGTAAAAATACTTGAATAGTACTGAAGCCTGGCATGCTGTGATCACTGCTTCCTCAGCTTCTTTACGGCTGCCGACACAATGCCCATCCATGCTACAGTAGCTTTATCCACGTTTGCAATTGTTACTTCATGTCTGTTCTCTGGTTTTACTTTTCCACCCCTTTTGTACTTTACACGGTTTAACTTTGAATCACAAATAACCAGGTTTGGATTTCAGTATCTGCTCTATACTGATGATACCCGATGGTATAAATCATCAGTGGATTTTTTACCGCACTCTTAAGAACGCTAGGTATTTCTATCTGCTTTCTTGTTATTGCTATTGCTTATAGGAACAAACCCTAAAACGTTCACTAGAACTTTCAGAAAGTGTCACTTTCATTACAAAGTTTGCAGGAGATGTGATGGCGACATTCTCCATTCCATTAATTATCCGTATGCTTCGAAATCTGAATGCACAGTGAAGATAGACTTTTCAAATTCTGCTTTATGTGTGTGGAAGGTCGATGCTTTAATGTTTGCAGCGTGACAAGAGCCTAAATGGCACTGATTGAAGATCATTCCTTTCTGCCAGCAGGATGGGACAAATGTACTCAAAACTTTGCAGGATCCCTAGAGCAGAGCTCAGAAATCCACATTTGTAATGCAGCAGATTCTCCACGCCAACAGTGCATGAGCCGGATAAGGCTCGGATTTAGAAAGAGGGGCTCGTAAATCTCTGTGTCTTCTGCTACGTTAGATTTTTTTTCCTGTAAGACTTGTCAGCATCTTTTGTGTAAATTAGATTGTGTCTGTGAGAAATATGCTTTCCTTAACCGTTTGCAGAGCTGACAATTTCAGGTCCAGTTTAGGAGGTCATAGGAGGCAGGCGATAGTTAAAGCACCTTCTCTTGTTACGCTAAAAAATATTTGTGAAATGTCCATTTTTCTTAATCAGAAGGAAAAATTACCAAATGGAGATGAAGCTGAAACTTTAGACCAGAATGTGAATACTGCAAAACTCTGCGACGACCACCTGAAAATGCATTGAAAAATGTTTTTCTATGGGATGGGTTCTCAAAAAGATGGCAAATATTCATAGGATATAAAAACCTAGAAGAAAAACCTGTCCTTGATCAGAGGCGGTGTTCTCAAAATGTTGGAGAAATTTCATAGTACATGGACACTTTGCCATTATTCAGTCTGATTCTAGATACAACCCCCCCCCCCCCATTCTACAGCCTCACCTATTAGACAATTATTGCATATCCACAGTGCATGTCATAAATGTCTAAATGGGAGAACCTTAAAGTTGAATGAACATGTTAATCTTGGAGGGCCACACTGCATTTGTAATCTAACTGCAGATAACAGTTATTGATTAAAAGAACCTTTAAGACCTCAGTTTGCCCATTAAAATGAAGCATATATTTATCAATATTCACATATGGAATATTCTATCCAATGTTTCTGAAAATGAGAAAAAGTTAACATCTCAGTGAGAGAATTACACCAAGAAATGGTCCTCAATTTCCCCAGTCAGCTGCTGTAAGTAGCTCTGCTTTCTAATTTACTGAAGATGGGAATGCCATTCCAGATAAGAGATACAGTATAAAAGAAGCAGTAGTCACATTAAGCAGTGAAAGGCAGGATGTAGAGAATTTCTATGTAATTTCACCTGCTTTTGAATAGCTATCTAGGTTCACATTCTAGATCCATAAGGTACTAGATGTGATCTTAAAATTGTCTTGTCTATTTAAATCTTATAATCTATTTTTCCTTGCAAAAGTGATAAAGAGACCTCTACCTTTCCGATCTCAAAAAGTCTAACTTACCAGACTCTTGAAATTACAATCCTCAATATGAGAACTATTTTTTTTTTGTATGGACTTTAGCTGTATTTTGGTTTTGTAAGTTTTGTTCTGTCTGTCATAATGTACTGTCTTAGGGGTAATATTGGTGGTGTACTGATATGAATCCAAGATAATGAAAATGTTTTTGTATGGTACAAAATGTCTGATTCTTTGTGTGTGTGCAGCCTGTGCTAGAAGACATTGTAGAGCGTTGTGAAGCAGTAGAAGTGGTCAAAGTCTTATATATGCCATGATCTTGTTCACAATGTGTGTGTCAAGCACAGAGCAGAGGAGAGTGTGGTACAGAACACTGAAAACAACCTGGAGAATTAGCCAAATTGAGAGTGAGAGCGGAATTAGTATGGGACCGGTGAGAGGACAACATAGTGTGTGCCAGAACCATGGAGCTTGTGTGTGAGTTGCATCACTGCCAGATCAGTTAAAGCAGAACAGAGAGCTAGAAACTACAGGGAATGGCCAGTTTGTGGGAAAGTAGCAAAACTTTCAGTGACACATGTCTGCAGAGGAGTTCTGCAAAAAGCAGGAGGCACCTGGTTTACCAAAGGTATCATTAACTATGATATCAGAACCATTATAGGAACCATGCACCTAGGCAACCTGATGCATACCTAAGAAAGGTTTGTGCTCTAAGCCTGTTTCAGATCAGTTACATACTTTAATGTTTCACACTGTGTTACTGAAGTGTTTAATTGTGACCTACCGATTACACAGGCAGAGATGAACGGTGCCTAGAGTGAGAAAAACAAATTAGAGAAATCAGGGTTTGACCAATAGCTATGCTGTACATGGCTTCATTCTTATAGCAACTCATTTTGCCCTCTGGGTTTTATTAAGGTGTCTAAACACATTCAATAACTTTCAGATGAACATTCATTCAGACGACAGCTCTGCTTACTTACTCCCTCATACATATTTATGCTCAGCTGAGAATGCATGTGTTCTCAATGGGGAAAAGGGAGTAATCCAATGGCAAACTTCTCTTTCAAAAAATCGCCTGGGATGCTGAATTTCAACATGCTCAACCTATCTTTCAACCAACATCATCTGTCAGGGGGCAGTCAACACACCTCCATACACAAAAATGGTTGACCAGTTCTTCTAAAATTGCCAGGTTCAGCTGACTTTACTCTTTTTTTATGGACAACTTTACTCTTCCACTGATTGTTATCTTTGATTAGTAAAAGCCTCTTTACACCGCTAGATATATTGTAGCAATGGATTGTCGGAAAACATTCCTTCCTGGCATAGCCTGCTCATCTGTAAAGGAGACCACTGAATTTACACACAGTGATCTCTTCCACAGTACGGGGAGGAGCGAACTCTAATGTCATTGCTCATCCCCATACAGAATCATTGTTTGCCAGCAGCAGAGTGCATTTAGCTCATCCATCGGGTAATCGGTGGCATCTTTACACCAGCAGATAATCACTAAAGAGTGTTCCTACAAACGCTTGATATCGATTATCTGGCTAATGCTTGGCCAATACAAAGGGATGTTTAGATATGTTTCTACACCCTAGTAAATAAGTACTACATTGTCCTGATAAAGGAAAAAGTGAATCTTCCTGTACAAATGTTTTGTTAGTGCTAATAGTTGGCTACATATGAAGGGCTGGTGCTACATTTGCTAAATTTATAATATCTGATCAGAATATGATTGAAGAGCATTTCATGCCTATAGACTCTTGAGATGTTTAAAGAATGGTCTACTTTGTACTTCCCACCTATGGTATATAGCTGGTCTACAAAGTAATGAGTTTTTTGATGAATCCCACTTAAGTGGTTATGATCCATAGCAATGTTCCATAATGTATGTCTGCTTTGTGAAGTTATTTTACATTTCTATATTGCTTTCTTTTCCCGAGAGTTCTTTCTATTGACAAGCTACTTTGCACAGTAGTAGATCCTCGAGCTCGCCATTATTAAACCAATTGTAATAAAGATAAACCCAGCAGTTTTCAGACAGTAAATGAACACGATCACAGAGTGCATGTAAATAGCCCAATTAAGTAGTTAGAAAACAAGACTCTGCCATATGTCATCAATCAGCCCTAGTGAGACACAAGAGCCATCTGGGAACACAAATAATCTTTTCAATCTAAATTTGCTCTGCAATCCCCCATTGACAGAAAGAAGATGAGAGAAGCACTGGGATTCTTCTGAAGGCAATAGGACAAGACGTGGTAATATTTTATGTTCAGGCACTGTGGCACATGACTTTTGCTGTATTATGACCATAGGTTATACACAAGGGAGGTATTTATGGAGTTCATTAAGTTCCAAAGGTCCTCAAAGTGGAGAATTAAATTAATCAAATTAAGGCTCCATTTTTGCAAGGTATGAAACTCTCTGGGCATCATTTAGCTAAATGTAGGCAAAAAAGGTACTGTGCAGTAGCTCAACCCAAAATTAGTCTTGGATAAAATTATTATCTTTGCCTACAAAACGTCCTGTCATAATAAATGGAATACCTACTGGTTTATTCAATAGCATCAATTCCTTCAGCATTGATTACAGCTTTCATTGACTTGAACATATACGGTCCTTGTTGAAGAGGCATACTACAAACTAATTTTGCTTGAAAAAATTCTTGAAACAATTCAAATGGATAATGAAATATGATAAACCTCATTTGTTGAGTTATGTTGCTACCTGTAGAGAAGGCACCTGATGGAACAGCACAAGCTCACCACTGGAAAATCACTAATTCATTCACTGCTTTTCGGTTTGTGCTGAGAAACATCCTTTACTGTGGGCTAATCAGGTGTATAGTATGAACATCTGATGTATTTATGAGCCAAGACCTATTTTATTTTTAACTATACAGAAATATAGTAGCTATAGCTTTCAGTATCTGGTAATTTTCTAACAAAGCTTCATACACAGATGTGCCCACCATTACCTTAGCTCTTATTTGGTTATAAGGATTCCAATTCAACAACACAATATCTCAAAACCCTTGACACACTAAAATTCACACCACAATTACTCGGTGGCCACAAATAGACCCGTATATTAGAGTCACCTTGTGACAAATGTCCACAATATCACAAAATCATGTTTTAAGAATAGCTGTTGTTCATCTTCTAACACACATATCAAGACAGGTCCAGTGAAGAAAAAAGGCAAGGAAGGACACATCAACACATTGTTCTCTTGTAAAGTGCAGGAACATGGGTGACAGACAGACTGGGTTACAATTAACCCTTTTTTTTTTTTAACTGTAGAGGATGCGGTAAGTGGGTTTCAACTGTGTAAACTACAACAGACTAGATGTAAGAAATATACCTATCTATTAGTCTTCATATGGCCCAGAGTAGAACCTAAATACTTAAACAGTCTCTGTGGCTCAGTTTTTGCTCTTGAATGAGCAGAGAACATGTCATGTTCTAGCAAGGGTCCTAGAACATACCTCAGGCAAACACAAGGCAAGCAATCAGACAAGGCAAAGACCAACACAAATTCTTTATTTAACTGAGCTGTAGACATGGCAGGAAACTGGCCCAGCAGGTAAGGGACCAGTGGCAGGTAATACCACTGAACCAAGTGCACTGGTTTGACTGGTGCCAAATCCAGAGGGCGGAAACTAACCCAACCTCCAGGATGGTCCCGGTGCACTTGGCCACTTACCTTCAGAGAATGACGGTGTAAGCACTAGCAGTCCACACAAACATGAGAAGGGCTGGAACCCAGGCACATGAACTGGACCCAAACAACCAAACAGGACATAGTTCAGACAATACATAATGGGAACCAGAACACAAGCAGAAGCTTGGACCCCTATATGGAACGGGTGCATGGCGGTTACAGGCCAAGCTACCCACACAGGAAGACAAGCAGATGCCTGAACACTATGCGGAATGGATGCATGGCGGTCACAGGCAGAGCTGCACAAACAGGCAGACAAGCAGATGTCTGGACCCCATGCAGAACGAGAAATGGCAGTCACAGACAGAGCTGTACGAACAGGCAAATGTCTGGACCCCATGTGGAACAATACATGGTGGTCACAGACAAAGCTACACAAACAGGCAGACAAGCAGATGCCTGGACCCCATGCAGAACGACACATGGCAGTCACAAGCAGAGCTGCACAAACAGGCAGACAAGCAGATCTCTGGACCCAGTGCGGAACAAAACATGGCGGTTACAGACAGAGCTGCTCAAACAGGCAGATGTCTGGACCCCATGCCGAAGGATGCCTGGTGGTCACAGACAGAGTTGCACACATAGAATAGACGTCCTTCCTCCGAAGAACTCTCACCAAAGGCATAGACTCGGACTAGCAAATGCCTGTTCCTCATGCAGAGTTAGTCCACGGGTGAACAGATAGAGCTGCACACAAGACATAGAAAAGAACTAGCAGATGTCTGTTCCCCATGAGGAGATGGTCCACAGGTGAACAGACAGCTGCGCCACAAGACATGGAACCAGATGAAGTGACAGCTCACAGGATCAAATAGCAGGTAACAAGGTCATCTGACCACCTAGCAGACACACACAGACAGAACAAGGAATGTTAACCCCACACGAACCAGGAGTAATAAGAAACACAGCACGGAACCGTATACACAAATACTGAAGCCAGCACACTCAAAAAAAACAACCGGCATACACGGAATCCACCATAGCCAGTACTAGTGAAAGGGTTGCCAGCCTACACAGCAATAAACTGTGACAATAGGGAATTGAACAGTGAAGGCACTAGGAGACCAATAAAAGCCACATTTCACACACAGGAAGCCGCAACTACACGTAGGTCATAGCAACCAACCTACATGGAATCCACTGCAGCCAGTACGCCTAGCCAGAGCTATTAAAGCAAGTACGTATGGCAACTTGCGACACAGTGAACTACACTGTGACAGGACAACTTCAGAATAATACAACAGGTGCCCTTTTCTGGAGATGCTTGTTCTGGGGATACAAATTGTCTATGTTCTCCTTCAGCGCTCTGGCTTGTACACAACTGGGCTCTTTTAAGCTATATATATATATATATATATATATATATATATATATAAAACCAGACATAGTGGATTTGGATCTTTATTCACCTACAACCACAACATTTAAACACATATGCAATACCCAAGACCTGAGGGCAGTACAAATTCTATATGGTTTATATTGGTCTGCATTATGTTTTTTATTGTTTGTTCCTGGCCATACATGTAGTTTCCTGCAAAGAATGGGTGGCAAAGGTTGGCAAGGAACACTGCTAACTACCCTGGTCCTGCTCCCTGCCAAGAGGGGGGTCCTGTCCAGAGACAGAAAGGAGAAGAAGCAACCTTCAGAGCTCCTGCTTATGATACAGATTCTCATTAGAGAACTACTCCACTTTCCTTCAATTCAAGCCTTGAGACATCAGACAGCAGCATGATCTGCGGCCATCAGCATTTAAAGATAATGCTGTGAGATGTGGGATTACAGTCAAGACACCCATCACCAAACTACCACCAGGCCAGTTTCACCTAAGTCTGGAATTGCCACCAGCCAATCTACGGTACCTGCATATCCTTAATGGTGTCAGAGAAGATTTGCACTAAAGCCTGTAAAAATACATTGTTATGTCATCCAAGAAATAGCTATTGCTCATCATGGAGAGTTAGAAATAAAGAGCTGACCACCTCCATATCTCTTTCTCAGATTTTCATTTGTTGTGCATTGAGAACTCTACTCCAACAAAGACAAGCACTGAATTTTCAGAAACTGGTAATACTAAAATGGAAATTTGCAGTTTTCTGTTTTTTATCTGATGTGTGGGAAACTAGGAAAAACAAATTGCAACCCACTTATGCTTGATTGAATTCAATGGGTTTCCTCAATGAGTCACCACAGTTCTGTGTTATAGGCACTCTATCTACTGCCATATAGTGCCACATCATATTTTTACTGGATGGAATGCTTCTAGGAGAGAATACCTCCATAATTTTTTCCACATTTATTTTCAGATTATGCATGAATCTATGAGAAAAAAAAATTGTAGCCAAAAGGAGGAACAGTATGAGCCCATAGCAACCTGAGTGCACCATAATATGGATCTACAATGTCACCATGTGGATAAGGACTTACTTGGCTTAACATTTGAAGACATATGGTATTGGTGCTTTCATTCTCTTCTAGAGGGCCTCTTGTCTGGAACAAAATATAATAATGTAATTCTAACCTCAATTGCTTTAGTTTTCCTTTCAGTCTACATGTAATCGTCCTGAGGTCACATATATAATGAAGTGTTCTGCCTTAAGAGATGGTTCCAGCCATGTGATATATTGCTACATATACTGCTCTTTAAAAACCTCTTTCTATAATAATTTCTCTACTGTAACACATAGACTCTCTGCTGCTCTTCACGTGGTGTCCATCACTTCTGTTGCTCTATCCGGATGTATTGACTGGGAATTGATTAAATCAGCTTTGATTGCCCTCAAGAGGACAAACAAAGGGAGATGAATTGATGTGACATTGATTGAAAGTATCTGCATCGCACTTAGAGGGGATTGTGAAGGTTGTTATCTATTGGTTAGAAATGGATTAAAATGTGATTTCAGTGCATTACGAAAAGAATGTAGTAATGGAATATACAAAGCAATAGTTACATTACCACATTCTTACATCTGCAGACAGTCTGCAACAAAATATCTAAAAGGCATTAACACAATGAACATACTGTACCATAAAACACAGTAAAGAGACCTCTGCAGAAGGTATGGCACCTTTGGTGATAGCTTCGGAAAGAAAATGGAACTGGGGAGAGGGGATAATCAACAATCAATCATAACACTGAAACCAGTGAGAGTTGGACTGAATAAGATTGGTGGTTATACTGTTACAGTGCCACTTGTCAAGGTTGGGATATATTCAGCTGTAAGTGAGCAGTCCGTTTTTGAAGTTGATGTTGAGATTTGAGAGACTTTTACAAGGGCCAAACTGTGATGACTGGAGGACTGGGTTACAGCATCTCCAAAACTTCAGATCTTTTGCGATGTTCCTGGTATACAGTTGTTAGTATCAAAAATGGTCAAAGGAAGAACAGGTGAATCAGTGATACAGTCAAGGCTCATTTATACATGTGTGGAGAGCAAAGGTTAGCCTGTTTGATTCAATCCCAAATGTGAGGTACTGCAGCACAAATTGTTGATAACATTATTGCTAGCCATAGAAAGATGTCAGACTACATACACAGTACATCACAACTTGCTGTGAATGAGGTTGTGTAGCTGCAGAATGGTCATGGTATCATATGGGTAAGCAAAAATTAATAAGAATAATTAACACGGGAGATGCGGAGGTTAAAACGGTCACCGCCTACTTTATTGACTGTAAAATGTTAGCAGATATCAAACATAACCAGAAGACCTGCCATAAACTCACTCTTCAATGTTAATAAAACAATATTAAGCCCATCCAAACCTAGAATGACTTTTAGCAAAACTCAAGCTAGATCATGAACCACAACAATAGTAATAACTGGGAGGGTGGGCGCAAATCCAGTAACTCCACAAGCTGGTCAAACAAAAGGCTCAACCAGTGGAGGAGCCACTCTAAAATAGCCCTGAAGCCCGTTACATGCTAACGCCTAACCATCCATAACCCATTGTTACTACGGCCAGATTACAGGCTCCTTAGCTAACCAATTGGGCCAGATAAAATCTGCCCAGTGATGAAGGAACCCCAAAACATGTGAACAATTCCTGCCCCCCCCCAAAAAAGAAAACAGTAACAGGGGTGTTAATTATCCCATGAGGATCCATTTTAAATGTCCAGCATCTCACAGAATGTCCATGTTGACCTTTGTCCACTGCCATAAGTACCTACAGTGGGAACATGATCATCAGGATTGGACAAGTAATGGAAGATGGTGACCTTGTCTGATAAATCACATTTTAGATCATTCAGGCAGCCAGGTGCATGTGTGACTTACATGAGGAAGAGATGGCACCAGGATGCACTATGGTAAAAGCAAGCTAACAGAGGCAGTGTGATGCTCCAAGCAATGTTCTGCTGTAAAACTCTGCGTGCTGACATTCACGTGGATGTTATTTTGAAACAACATTGTTGTAGACAAAATGCATCCCTTTCTGGCAGTGGTATTCCTCCATAATGAACCCTGTAACATTGCAAAAACTGTTCAGAAATGGTTTGAGAAAACAGTTCAAGGTGTTGATATGCAGGTGATTTAGCATTTGTGGGATGCTCTGGAAAAACAAGTTAGATCCATAGAGCTCCACCTCAGAAACTACAGGGCTTTAATGATCTTCTGCTAATGATTTGTACTAGATACCACAAGAAACCTTAACACTATTTATGCATAAAGTGAATGTAAGGGGGGGGGGGAAACAAGAAGTCTGAGGTACAAAGAAGAGGGGGTCATTTCGTCAACTTTTTGCTATTTACTGTAATATTAAAATGGTTTTACAGGCTCCTGATATTGATGACCTGTCCTGAGGGGCATCCCTCAGCCCCACTTGGTGCCTCCAGTACCAGGACTAGCATTTTGAACGAAGGTGGAAATATAGCTCCCTTCAAAGTGCACTGGTCATGCTGGATTACTGCACTTCAGCTCCCACTGAACTGAATGGGAGCTGGCTGCAGTCACCCAGTATGACCATTACACTTTGAAAGGAGCCGTACTTCTGACCCTGTTCAAAATGCTAGTCTTGGTGCCAGAGGCTGCAAGGAGCAGCTTATCGGTGGGGTTGCAGTGTGGCAGAACCCCACTCATCGGATATGTTTATCAATGTCATCATTATCAGGATCCTGGAAACCCCTTTTATGAACCTATGATATACAGAACATCTTGAAAACGAGCATTTCAAACACCAAAGTGAAAGAGCTAAGCTTACTGGCACGTGATATGACATTAGCAGCTCCATGTTCATAGTTTTATGAATTAAAGCTGGCCTTGGAACATGGAGTTTATTTTCAGCATCATGTTCATTTCTCTTCCACCTGCTAGTGCTCTCATTACTTTCAAAAATATTCTTGCTTAGATTAATGAACAACTGAATGAAATTATGTTACTGGTATCTTTAATAGGCAGATTTTCACAGAATCCAGGTATGCATCTAAGACCTTATTCACACAGCTGTAAAACTGCTCCGTAAGTGAGCCATAGATTTTCTAGTCCTGAATTTGCCTGAATTTTCAGAGACAACCCCAGCAAATTTGTTTTTTCCTCTCCTAAAAATGGTTGTGACATATGGAATTCCACCCAAAAGTGGGAGTTCCAAGCCAGGCTTGGGGTGAGATCTAACTGGTTCAAATTTATCATCAAAAATATATTTGATGAGAACAAAACAAGGACATTTTCCCAAATTTTTGGAAATTGTTCCACTGATTTGTTCTGGTGCGATCCAGTAAATGCCACAAAACATACAAAATACTATATATGAATCTTCATCACAGCTGTATTTTGGCAGCCTGAATACAACCTTACAATGAGTGTCAGTGTATATAAAAATGCTCTTCTTCATCTAAAGCAATTGTAAAGTAAATCCCACTAGTAATGACCACAATTAACTACCCCAGAGATTAGTAATATTCACCCCGCATGATTTCATTACCGTAGTCTAGCCTCAGCATATTTTCTGTTGATACTTTTAAGGCTATAGCACATAGTGCAATTATATAGCCTTGTTAAATTTGGCTGCAGAGATCATTAAGAACAGAGTAAAGTCTGAATAGGCTAAAAAGTATTTGAGAGCCAATGAACTGAGCACTGGCCCCGGTCATTTCATTCCTTTAGAAAAATCCTTAAATACACAACTGGGAAATCAATGATAAAAGGAACTGTCAGAATTCCAGCATTAAGTCATCTCAACAGCAGAGCTCCGTGCCAGGAAGGTGCAATAAAGGCTAATCAAATCTTTTCAGGTGTAAAAGGGAAATGAATGCATTCTGAATAGTCATATAGACTCATATTAATCTACATACTGAGTAGGGTGCATGCTTTTGGATCTCTAGTGACACAGGTGAACTATATATGGTTCATAGATCGTGGTGGACTTTGACAGGGGGAACTGCACATCTTCAAATTTAGGTACTTTATCATGTGCAGCGAGCCCCTGAGGAGCCATAGCAGAAGATGGGAGTGGTAGTGGTCCTGATGATGATATGTCACGGTTTACCCTCTCAGGCCATCACTCCCAGGAGTCTGTGGAGTGAAGGAGGGGCACTGAGTGTTCTCTCGGGGCACTCCCTGTAGCTGTGTGGCTCTATGCCTGATGGTTGTTTGGGGGTGCCTTTGAGGTTAAATGTTTATGGGGGTGTAACAGCCAGTGTGTGCTGTTAGGAGAGTCAGTAATCAGGCCAAAATAACCACTTTAGCCATTTCTACATTGTTGCTATGTATGTTGACTATTTGTCATATAATATCTCCTATGATGATCTGTACACATATGAGTTCCTCTTTTTTCATGTTTATTGCTGCCCTTTTAATAAATTATACACTTTTTATAACGTGTGAAATAAACTTTGACAATTTTAATTATAATTGGATGTTGTGTGGTCTTGTTAATAGGTGATATTGTACTGCGTATTTGATGTCCACCAGCTATATCACTTTTGATGCCCATATTGTAGGTTTGGAGTTGGACCGATTAGTAAACTCAGCCCACACCCTAAGCTCCAGAGAAGGCTGAGACAGGATGGTTAACTCTGGCCATGCCTGTCTCATGCTTAGACAAACATTACAAACCAAATTGCAGATATTCTCTTGCACTGGGGTGCTGCATATGTACAGTATTAAATGTTGCTATGCAATCAAAAAACACAAATGCTTACTAAAAACATGGATGCTAAATGTCTAAGTCAAAGTCTTAATGGCTCGTCTACAATGGGATGGGTTGTGTTGAGCAGAGCCAATAAGAGCTAAAAGGCTCTCTCCTAGAACCACTGCTACTTTGTTCTCCTGATTGGTTGGTTCAAAGTAGTTGGACATGAAGGATCAGACGTTGATGGAAAATTCTAGTCATCTGTCATCAACGTCTTTAGTGGAACCCTCCTAGAACAGCTGTCCCTGTTCACATTCAGCACAAGTGGACTTACCTGAGGGCGGTGAAGTATCCAACGCTGGATAGTGTCAGGGTAAATTCCTGAAAGTATTGTGGCTTATCCTCATTCAATGCAATGCTATACATTACCTATTGTATACTACTGCTACTGCTTTACAAAAAAAGATGTAGAAGATCAATGAAAAAGTGGTCTGATGCTGGGGGAAAGGTTCAGTAACATTCATAAGTGATAACTAACATCGTGAATTATGTTATAATTAAATGTATGTTCAGGTGGTGACCAGGGGTGCACCAATAATGAGGCGAGGTGAGGCAATTACCTCAGGCAGCACCAGCTAGGGGCAAGAGGGGGCAGCAGAAGGGGGATTATCTGTTTCTGCAGTATAGTATTGGGAAGCACAATGGGCACAGTATGTGGCGCTTTATTACCCTGTATGTTTTGTAGCTCTGTATGTAATGTTTCCCATGTCTTAAACAGTAGGCCTGGAGGGAACAGGTAGGTTAAGAAATTGGCATTGGGGTGTTGGGATGCTGTTTCAGTTTTCGCCTCAGGGAGCAGAAATGCTAGGTGCACCCCTGGTGGTGACCTATCCACTTCTGTACCAAGGTACAATATTTTATTGATTTGTAAGCTAAAATAACTAAAACTTGAAAGGAAATTGGGTACAACGATTTACCCATCCTAACTGCCAAGGTACCGATATACTGCTACACTGAGCTCAACCATGTAGAGGGAGAAGGCAATGCTTTGCCATCATTTGTAATGTCTTTTTACAGGTCAATTTGTGGATCAATGTGATAAGAGCTCTTCAGACATTCGGAAAAAAGTTTTCTATTCAAGAGGGAGCAGCTGGATCTCTCCCATTCCCAAATGATGAATTCACTTCAAGATTATCCTCTTTTTTGCTCTAACAGAATATTTGATGTCTTGTATACGACATCTGCAGACAGAATCTTCCAGCCACATTAGCATCAAGGAAATCTGTGCACTCTTATGAAGACCCAAAGGCAGGTTTAGCCAGAGCTGGAGTACAGTGACTTTCATACATCAAGTGAAATTAAATACTCTGCTGCACATCGTGTTCTGCAGAGAGACATCTGGGGTTATTTGTCTCCCTGACTGATGATCGTTACCAACTTTTATTTATAGGGAGAATTTGCAGCAATATGGCCATTTATCCCGTACATGACTGTACCTGAAGTTCCCGGCCCCTTGTTCTGGAAGATGAATCTCTGTGACTTCAGGCAAAAAAATCTACCCTTCACTTATCTTTACAACTGCAGATTATTTAACAGGGCAAAAAGCTAAACACCAGCTCTGAAAGGATATGCTCTGGGAAGAAGCTTATCTGTGTTAAAGAACTTCAACAAACTTGATGAAAAGAAAATCTCTGCTATGAAAAAGTGAACATCCGCCCTCGTCTTTTTTGTCTAAAATTTTGTTCAAAATTTCTAAGCAGATTAAATTAATATGGTACACCCCATATCAGTCAGTATTTTTGTTTCTCCCACACTCCATTGCTGATATTCAGAGTTCGAGATCACCTGCAAATTTACAAGGTGAAGTATATGGGTCCGCAAAAATGCGGAATACAATCCGTTTTTTGGTGGACATGCTGAACTGTCCGCAAAAAAACAGATGAGCATTTTTGCGGACAGAATACAGCCATCTGAATGAGCCCTAACACTCAAGCAGGAAAAACTTAATAAAGTACCCTAGTTAGGTTAAATTATAAGGTTTTGGCCACATGCAGTCACAACTAGGTTACACTTAGTGCATACTCTTTATAAAATAAGCTATAAAATAACACAATATGCAGTAAGCTCCCCCTAGTGGCAGCTGCAGGTGGCAAGAATTACATTTTTTCAGTTTGTTTTCCATACTATGGATTTAGAAGAGACGAAAAGCTGACAAAGAGCACACCACCCATGTAACATACTACACGATGGAATATGGTAAATGGCTAGTCACCTAAAAATGAAGAAATATGCACACATAACGGACACACAGGTGTAAGATGTGAGTTGATTGCAAGCCAGATATGCTGGATCAGCTTTTCCTGAGCTTTAAGACTGGTAGTGTCAGCACAAATAAAAAAGAAAAAGGAATGACATCTTATGTGGCAGTGCTAGTTTGTTAAAAGGAATGATGTAGTCCAATATCGATAGGGTTGAAATACAGGGTGGGTCAAAAGTCTCAGGACACCCTTCTATTTCAGAAATGAAAGGGAAAATGAAATATCTGAATACCCCAACAAGTAATGGTTGAGGGGGCCTATCTATTAGACTATGCTTGGAACATGGCCGCCATCTTGAAAGCTGCTGTATTGCATCAAGGGCAACTTTTTCCAATTGATAGGGAGTCGTGTAGCACATCAAGAAGACAAGAATTTTCTTTGAAATTGATTGCCGCTAAAGATGTGCAAAGTTTTCTAAAATTCAATTCAGATGCTTTGCATGCTTGGTCAGTAACAGGGCCAAAGCTGACCAAATAACTGAAGTGTGAACTCAGCCTTACAGGTGAATGCTAGCATCAGGGATAAAGGATTTAACTGTGCAGTGGCCTAATATTCTTCTATAGAGTGAATGAGCACACTCCTTTTACATGGTCTGCTGATTTCACATAGATTATTATAGAACCTGTTCTGTTACACGCCGATACAAGTAGAGGGCCCATAAGAGATCAATGACACCATCATAGAGTTGGGAAGATGGCAACTGCATGAGGAGTCGACATAGTGGCCTTGTCACAGAGTGGGGAGGGTGGCAACTGCATGAGGAGTAAACACAGAGGCCCCGTCACAGTGGGGAGGGTGGCACGAGCATGAGGAGTCAACACAGTGGCCCAGTCACAGAGTGGGGAGGGTAGCAACTGCATGAGGAGTCAACATTGTGGCCCAGTCACAGAGTGGGGGGTTGGGGGGGGGCAACAGCAGTAGTAGGAGATTAGGAGAAGATGGCAGCAGACGTGTGGCATCAGGCAGGTGGCAGCATCAAAATAGTGGCTGGAGCAGGTGGCCAGAAGAAATAGTCCTTTTTCACAATATTTTGGTGTTTTACTACTGGCCAGGAGAACCAGAGAGAACCTAGTCATCCATCTGCTAAATGGTGATAATAGGGCTGCCATTACGCAAGCAACTCGGAGGTGCTCCCTGCCTCCATCTCCAATGCATACTGCCATGGTGTGTTGGGGTCATCTGCCTGGTCCTCCTCATTGCCCTCCAGCTCCTCCTGCTCCTCTCTTGTCAATTATGCAGATAAACTACCCATTTTTGTATACATTGCTTGTGCATGAATGTCCTCCTCCACCAGTTCAGTCCCCACAGGGTTCAGGTGGCTGTGAGATGTAGGTGGCACATCTCCTGTTCCCTGGTCAGCCAGATTTATCAGAATCTGCTCCAGGACGTGAAGGAGTGGAATGACATTGTTCATCCCGTAGTCCTGGTGACAAAAAAACAGCAGCCTCCTCAAAGGGTCTGAGAAAATGGCTGTTGTCATGCATGAACTGCCACTGGCTAACCTTGAAGTTATACTTCTGTCCGCCTGCATTATCAAGAAATCATTTACGTCTTTTCTCTGCTCATATAGTCAGTCTAACATGTGGAGGCTGGAGTTCCAACTGGTGGAAATGTCATTTATCAGGTGATGTTGGGGAACACTATTTTTCTTTTGCAGCACAAGGAGGCCGTGTTTTGCAGGGTTAGAGTTGGTGAATTGCATGTACAGTTTCCTGGCCATTTTCAAGATGTCTTGTAGTTGGGTGGAAGACTTCAGGAACCACTTTACAACCAGATTAAAGATGTGCGCCATGCAAGGCACATGGGTCAACCCTCCTTGATGCAGTGCTGACACAATGCTCTTCCTGTTATTGGTGACCATAGTTATGATCTTCAATTGAAGAGGAGATAGCCAGGATTCAATTTCCTATTGACGGATGAGGAGTAGTTCCTCCCCGGTGTCACTCCTTTTCACAAGGCAAACCAAGTGCAGAACAAAGTGACACAAGGAGCTTTGCATAGGTGGTATGCTGGAGGAGCACTTCAAATTGTGCCTGCAGTAGAGGCTGAGGACAAGGTTGAGGATGAAGTGGCAGAAAAGGAATTTTGCACAGGACTCACAGCTTGAGAATGCAGAAGTGGAAGTGCTGTCACCTGGCCAAGTTGCTAGTAAGGCTGAGCAGGAACCAAATTTACCCAGTGGGCCATGAACACCAACACTAGCAGGCTCACGGACTGGCCAACCTTCTGCCCAACATACGTGTGCAGGGCTGGTACAGCTTTTTTGGACAAGTAATGACGACTTGGGACTCTGAACCTTGGCTAGGTACAAGCCATCAGTTCTCTGAAAGGTGCAGAGTCCACCACATGGAAAGGGAGTACCAGCAACTTGGCCAGGTGAACATTCAGCTTCTGCGCCGTTGGATAAGTATACGCATATTGTCATTTTACAATCGCCTTGGTGATTGATTGCTGGTGAAATGAGTGACAAGGAGTAGGAGCATCAGGACCAGTAGATAATAGGAAGGAAACACAGCCTCAGGCTGTACAACAACATTAGCGCTACAGTTTTCCCATTCCACTTTATGGAGATGCTGCATGTGTTGACACAAGACCTTGGTGTCAACATTGGCTCTCTGGTCATGCTTCACCTTCTGCGCACAGGTTCTACCCATGGCCACATTGACATTCTCCAGCGACTTGATGAAAAATTCCCACAACGGTGAAAATTACATTTTCCCCAGGCCACTGCGTGCTGACTGCCTGCTGCTACTGTCTCTATGAACCCATGCACTGCTAATTGTTTCCAGACATATAGGCTCCTATAGCTGATAGTCTACCATGGGCACGTTTGGCTCCAGACCTCACACTGCTTCCACCCTGCTCACTCCTGACTGCTGGCTCAGCCGCTATCTCATGCACAAGCTGCCCCCCACCCCTGATAATGAAGCTTCCTTTTCACCAGCTCCCATGTTCATTTGGCTTAATCATCATCCACTACTGTCTGCATGTCACTGCTTACCTGGTGTCTCACTGCTTGCAACATCTGCTCTCACAAGACTCTTATTGTCGCTACCCATCCGCCTACAGGAGGAAGAAGCGTATCTCTCCTCCAAATCGTGGTTGGGCAGTAGCTGATGGCTGTCCTCAATAAGCACGTCCTTGCTGAAAAGTGGTGCAGAGCCAACAGCTTACAATACTTTCCAAACGGAAAGAACAGAAAATGAAATAGGCAAGTTCAGGACAGGTGGGGGAACAGAGCTTATTCCTGGGCCATGCCAACTAAGCGTAGTGTTAGAGGAACCCACTGACTCTTGGATGAGGTTGTCTTATATCAACTAAGTTTTTGCTCCGTCCTAATACATGTCTATGGGGGTAGTTGGAAATAACAATACTGTTCAGGCATGCTCAGTACAGGCTATTTCTGTAATATCTGCAACACAGCCCCATCTATGTACCATTTATATTTCTTTTTGACAGTGGGTCTTTGGTCCCCTCAGGTACCAGGATCCAACACCTCTCCACCCCAAATAAAAAACGCCTTTGTGATGAAGTTTGGAGTAATGGACCAAAAAAGGAGAAACAGTGACAGAATTGTCCCATTCCCAAGTCATTAAACCTACAGACTGATTCAACCATAGAATAATTTCTGAATTATCTGATCTGCTATTATTACTGGGAAGATCACGTTTGCCTTTTACACCGCCGCTTGCGTTTTTTTCCCTTTTTTATGCAGGTCTTTTATCCATTTTATGCATGTAATCTGCATCGCAATACTTTTTATTTTATTGTTTCATTAAAATGTCACTAGTACACATGGGTTTAAGTATAATGTTATGTGTGTATTAACATTAGTTATTCAGATTTTTTTTACTGCAGTACATTTTCAAGAAAATTCAGGACTAGACGTGCTCCCGCCCTTGTGTCCTCACTATAATGTCTCATATTCATGAAATATACCATCTGGAGTGGTTGTCCAGGGATAGAAAAGCATGGCTGCGTTCATACAAAAAGCAACACCATGACTGTCCACAAGTGCTGTGTGTTTTTGGAGAAAGCAGGAATTTCTTAAGGTTTTTTCAAGTACAAAAGAAGGTTTAATATGATTCAATTTGTCCATGGTCTTCTAACATTGACAAGCAATCCTTGCTGTTCTACATTGAGCTAGTGATAGCGAAAGGCAAACAAACTGCAGCGCTCACCTGCACATCCAGCAGAGGAAGCACGGACAGGGCCCGGATCCGGCCACATCCAAATGGAAAAGAAAAGTAAAGTCCAGCTTCCGTATAAAATGCTTGCGTCTTTATTAATAGCGGTAAAAGCCAAACAAGTAGTACATGGACGGTCTACGCGTTTCGGACCCCTACATCACGGTCCTTATTCATGACACACCACATAGTGAATGTATTTAAAACATAGACATAGTCATCAAGATCACATGACTCCTGTGATGGGAGGCACCTGTTATACATAGAAAAAACGGACATGAAGTGCAAACCCTTCACCTATATTGCAAAATTAAATCATGTTTCTTATTCAGACCAGATGGGAAGCAAGTTCCCATCTCAAACATCCAATATGCTTCCCTGCTCAAGAGTTTCTGTTTGTGGTCACCTCCCCTGACTGGGAAGGTAACCCTTTCTATACCTTGAGCTACAAAAGCCGCAGTATCCTCTTTGTGAACTGTAGCAAAGTGAAAGCTCACTGTAGAGACATTCCGTTCCCTGTAGTGAGGAATATCTGATATATGTTTGTGAATCCTTGCCTTGATTTGTTTAGTGGTACATCCCACATATTGAAGGGAACATGTTCTACACGTAATCAGATATACTGCAAACTCAGTGTTACAATTTAAATACTGTCTAATGGTATAACTTTTGGCAGTGGCTGTAGAGTTGAATTTTGGGCCTGTTTGCATATGGTTGCAATGTTAGGCCACTGAGGCACAAATAAAATAAATAAGTGACTCTGCCACTTGGCAGAATCACTGGGGATCACTGGACCCAAACCCTGGGCAGCCGGATAATAACGACCGCTTCCGAAGGGCGAAATAATACAGAAGGCAAGATACACAATAGTAAAGTAATAGCTTACACCAACACGTACTGCGCAACAGCGCTTGAGACTGGAGCCAGAGCTTTGGCTACACAGACCTCCAGACGAGCGACGCCCACCGTGTACCCGTGCTCCAGGAGGGAGCTACGGCACGGCTGCAAGCGTGGCCTTCAAACACTCAGAGTAATTCACATTACACGAGAAGACTGAGACAGTGAAGCAGGTACGGGAGCCCACGCACCAGTGCAAGAAGGCACTC
Organism: Rhinella marina; assembly: GCA_900303285.1. Lineage (NCBI taxonomy): Eukaryota > Metazoa > Chordata > Amphibia > Anura > Bufonidae > Rhinella > Rhinella marina. The sequence continues at coordinate 34,209 of ONZH01006227.1, forward strand.
AAACATACAAGGCACCATACAGCGTCAGTAGCAAAGGGACCGGACCGAATAGCAGTCGCACATGAACAACAAGGCACCGGCCCTGCCCAGCAGAAGCTCAGGGTTTAAATAGCAGTGAGCTAATTGGCAGGGCGTGGTGCCTGACATACTTCCTGTGAACGCCTGGTGGAAGTGACATCACCAGAGGTCTCAAGGACCTGGCGCATGACCACTTCTTGTGCCGGACTTTGTTCCCTGCAGTAAGACTGTGGTTGCACTGCGATTCGCCCGTACCCCTTCACCAACACCCGGAGCCCAGGAGGGCAAGCGACCACGTGCACGACGTCGATGCACGCGCCTTACATGCAACATATACATTTTTTACTGCCACATTTGTAATTGCCCCTGCAAGTTAACCACACTAGTTGTTTGACAGTTTTATCCTGAAACAAACTGGGACTGATTTTTACTCCCCAGCGTAGGAGCCTTAGGTTACTTTCACACTAGCGTTTTATAATTCCGGTATTGAGTTCCTTCATAGGGGCTCAATACCGGAATAAAACGCTTCAGTTTTGTCCCCATTCATTGTCAATGGGGACAAAACGGAACACTCCTAGAAGCATTCCGTTCCGTCTGCTGCGGATTGCTCTCCGGTCCAGGCATCCACACCAAGACGGATCCGGAATGACCCCCAATTAAAGTCAATGGGGACGGATCCGTTTGGTGTGATACAATGGTGAACAGATCCGTCCTCCATTGACTTTCAATAGAGTTCATGACGGATCCGTCACATACACACATACAGACATACACATATACAGACATACACATACACAGACATATACAAATACACAGACATATACAAATACACATACATACTTACATGCTCCTGGCAGGTCACCATAGCACAGGAGGAGCAGGACGGCGCGCACATAGAACGATTCCACCCGGCGCCCAGCAGAGGGCGCTGTGGGGAATTGTCCTATGTGCGCGCCGTCCTGCTCCTGTACTGTGCTGTGGAGACCTGCCGGGAGCATGTAAGTATGTATGTGTATTTGTATGTGTATATGTCTGTGTGTATGTACTATGTGACATGTGTTGGGCCGGAGCGCGGTTCCGGCCCCACACATGTCCCTGCGGCAACCCGGATCCGGTGGCACCCTTCACCTGCCGGATCCGGGCTGCCGCTAGTGTGAAAGTAGCCTTACGTGCTGCATATTTAACCCCCGCTGCAACCACATCCTTCCACTCACTGTCATAATTGAGTACTGAAAAGTGTCGCTGTATTATATTACATATTGCTCGGTACTCCTGACTGAAACCAGTAACAAAAGTGGTCGGTTTGTTATTTCTTTTAGCATTTATAGCCCTTATTTTAGCTTTTTTTATATGTTTTTTGAAAACAAGGAAACAATAGAGATTGTCTGTTAAGAGATAACGCCCATTGTTTAGCCCTGTCAATAGCATGGGCCGTATAATTTCTTCTTAACAGTCTATCCCTGATCTTTTCCGCTTCTAATAAAAAAGTAGATACATTAGAACAATTGCGCCTAGCCCTTATCATTTCCCCCTGGGTATATTTCTAGTGACATGTGATGAGTGGCAGGATGTGGAAAGGAGTATGGTGTTACCTGCAGTGTTTTTTCTGTAAGTGGACGTTACAATCCTGGATTCTATGTGATTCCCCAGAAGATTCAAGTCCAAAAAATCGATAAAATCCGTTCCTCCATGCATATCAAATCGCAGGGAGTCAAAGCATTGATTCAAAAAATCACTAAATGCTGTTAAATTCAACGGTTCACCTTTCCATATAATCAATATATCGTCGATATAATGACCATACCATTTGATGTGCTGGAAGAACTGATTAGTATCTACATAAATATACTGTTTTTCCCACCAAGCCTTAAAAATGTTGGCTATGGACGGTGAGAATTTGGCCCCCATAGATACTCCAGAGACCTGGAGATAAAAATCCCCATTAAACATAAAAAAATGTCTCAATAAAAAATCAATTACTGTACAAATATAATCCTGAAGTTCCAAGGTATAGTTGCTATAACAGGCCAAAAACCTACATAAAGCTTGAATTGCCATCTGGTGTGGGATATTTGTAAATAGTGATACTACATCAGCAGTGATCCATATATATTCATTACTCCATGGGAACGCATCAAAAGACTAAAACCGCACGGGTATCTTTTAAGAAACCCGGTATATGAGGGACCAGAGGTTGAAGCAGGGAATCCACCCATTCAGATAACCTTTCTGAAAATGAGCCAGAAACATGATTTAACTTTGCAATATAGGCGAAGGGTTTGCACTTCATGTCTGTTTTTTTATGTATAATAGGTGCCTCCCATCACAGGAGTCATGTGATCTTGATTCCTGGGTGTGATTCGGACTACTATGTTTTAAATACTGTGTTTCATTCACTCTGTGGTGTGTCATGAATAAGGACCGTGATGTAGGGGTCCGAAACGCGTAGACCGTCCATGTACTACTTGTTTGGCTTTTACCGCTATTAATAAAGATGCAAGCATTTTATACGGAAGATGGACTTTTCTTTTCCATTGAGCTAGTGATGTGCCATTCATAATTATGCTACCAGGTAATCGATACAAAAAGCTGTGGTGAATGCTGAAGGCTGGCTGGGGTTATTGTCCACTTTCATTTCTTGACCATTTAAAGCAGATTTAGCTTTATTTTCAGTGCCTAAAAACAAAAAACTTTAAAGGAAATCTGTCACATTGATTAGCAATATGAAAGTACAACTATTGCCATGTAGAATAAAATACCTTATTTCTTGATGTACCCGTCATTCTGTTCTTCTGGCTTTTAATTTTGTATAAATCCATATTTTGTATTATGCAAATTTGGGAGTAAGGTGCCCAGAGGGGGCGTTGTTATCATTTAAAAGCATCCAGGAACACCCCCTCCAGTGCCAAGCCCGCCCTCCTTTAGAGCCCAAGCATGCCTCTTCAGGGCTGAAACTAACCCCCCCCCCCGCTACATCATAGAGGCGATGAAACTCTGCCCACATGTGCCTTCTACTGTACAACACCCCACATATTGTGCATCTAGAGATTTCTTGGTGTTAGATGCGCAATATGTGGGGCGTTGTAGAAGGCACATGTGGGCAGAGTTACACTGCCTCTATGACGTAGCGGGGGGGGGGGTTAGTTTCAGCCCTGAAGAGGCGTGCTTGGCCTCTAAAGGAGAGCAGGCTGGGCACTTGAGTGTGGCGTTCCTGGGCGTTTTTAAAATGATAATACCACCCCTCTGGGTACCTTACTCACAAATTTGCATAATACAAAATTTGGATTTATGCAAAAATGAAAGCCAGAAGAACAGAATGCCAGATACATCAAGAAATAAGGTATATTATTCTACATGGCAATAGTTGTACATTCATATTGATAATCCATGTGACAGATTTCCTTTAAATTCTATTTTGATTTTGGAGATATATGGACAAGTACATAAAAAGGCCAGGTAATATGTATGCAATGTACACAAATCAGAGAAAAGTATTTGGAATGTCTTAAAGGGGTTATCCAGAAAATGATAAAGATTTATTATTTATGTATGCACTTTACAGACATTAGCATTGAGCTGTCTCCAATGGGGCTCAAAATCTAAGTTCCCTATGTCTTTGGGAGGAAACTGGAGCAATCTCAGGGAGAACATACATACATACAACATACAGATGTTGTTCTTGGTTGGATTTGAACCAAGAACCCCAGCACTGCAAGGCACTACTGCTAACCATTGACACACGGGAGGGGTCACATTCTAGGCACCCCCGCCAATCAGCTACTTAAAGGAGCCCCCGTGCTTACCGGAGCTCTGGTGAGCACTGTGGACTCCCAGCAGCTCTGTACATTGTATAGTGGCTGTGTTTCATATTGCGCCTTTCACTTATATGGGACTGATCTGCAACTAGGCCATGTGACCGATGTACAGTGACGTGCTCATGGCATGTCCAACCTCTTCTGACAGCTGATTGGTGTGGGTCCTGGGTGTTGGATCCCCACCGATCTGATATTGATGATCTATCCAGATATACATCTGCCAATATAATTTACTGGATAACTCCTTTGGATTCGAGCATGGTACTGTCATAGGATGCCACCATTGCAAAAAGTCAATTTGTGACTCAGTTTGTCTCTCCTAGATGTCCTAGATGTTCTGCACTCATTTGTGAGAAACAGTATTGCAAAGTGAAAATGCTTAAGAACCACAGCAATTCAGCCACGAAGTGGAGGCCATGGAAAGTTTTAAACTGGGTTCACAACGTGCTCGGAGATTGCTAATCATCCAAAATCAGTGTCTTACCTCAAAAATGTAAAAATTCCCAAAAATACACTGCTAAAACTTGTGTGGCGTATATCTGGCACAGGTTCTGTCACACACCATGTTGCAGCAGAAACTGTGACTTCTTCCCCGCTCACGGCAGGTCTAAAAAAGGGTACGTGGCATGGGTGGGTGGAAGGGGACGGGACGGTAGGCCTGTCTCATTCATCATTTTCTATGCCTGGTTTAGTTGTAGAAAATGGTCTAAATGTAAGACAGCGAGGAAGCTGTCTTACGTTTAGAATTGGCGGTGGATCCACCAGAGTTATGTAGAGGCCGGCACCTCTACATAATTTTGGCAATCCATTGCCAGCGCTAGCATGTCTAAAACTCTGGTCTTAATAAATGTGCCCCATAGTACCCAGCTGAATAAAACTTTCAGATATTAAAGAGGATCTGTCACCACTCCTGACATGCCTGTTTTAACAGCTTCATGCATTGCATTCCCCACAATCCTGGAGCATCTATTCTTTTGTCTGTATGTTGTGCCATTCCTTTATTATTTCTACTAGAAGTTATGAATGAATTGCTATTTGTCTGCAGTAAGGGTACAGAGGGGTGGTAACTAGTTGGGGGTGTGGGGTGGGGGTCCCTGCACAGTGTGAAAATACCAGCACTGATTGGATAGAGTGAGTCAGTGCAGGGACACACCCCAACTGGTTACCGCCCCTCTGTACCCTTACTGCAGACTGCTAGCAATTCATTCATAACTTCTAGTAGATATAATAAAGGAATGGGACAACATAGAGTCATAAGAATAGATGCTCCAGAATTATTATTACATGGGGAACATGTGCATCTATTTCAACAGGCATGTCAGGAGTGGTGAAAGGTCCTTTTTAAAGACTGACGCAAATAGTGCCAACAATGGGTTGCTTTATGTCTGAAATGTCTTTTTAATAGAGGTTAATATTTTCTTTAGCCGGACCAGGGAGCATGTTTACACCAGAACTGGGTATAAAGCAATTAATGTAACACAGATGGACTCTGTGTCTGGCTCAGCAAGAAACCTCCTGATCTGGCAAACAATTCAATAAAAACAGCATAATCCTGGGGTGTACGTGTAGTAACAAGGCAACAGTAAATAATATAATAAATAATGCAAATGTTCTGTACAGGAAAGGTACATTGTAAGCCATCAATAATTACATAGTAATGTAAAGGTGCAGAAAGTGCATTTCTACCAAGAGTAGTATTTGTAGTTTTTAATTAATGCCTACAAAATGCAAAGCCATATCCACAATTAAAACTAATTAGAACATAGGCTCCTGTTCGGAAAAAAATAAGCCTTGCATTGTAAAAGTACTGTAACTCTTACTGAATGCAATATGCAAAGTCATTATACTGCATAAAGCCAATGAATGGTACGGTATGTAATTCACCAAGATCGTTACAGTAAGGGACCCTCCTGTTTTTCACCTTTTTCTCCAGGAGTAGGAGGATTTTACCAAATGCCCACAGTTTGAGTCTGTGAGTAGAGGACTCCTTCTGCTCCCTGCTGTTACAGTCCTCCGCACTGCGTCTGGTGTCATCTTCTGGTCCATTATCATAGAAACATACTCTGCTGCTGCCAATGACTGGCTTCAGCAGTGAAGTGCTACTGGTGGCCTGCAGAGGAGCATGTGACCATGCCCACTCTGTGCCAGACGAAAACAGTGCAGCAAACAGAAAATAAAGACATCTGAGGCAGCACGGAGGACTGGAACGAGGAGGAACATGTTAGTATGACTTCTCTATTTACGAGGCAGGTGGCACGCGAACCTCCTACAGTATTTACGTACAACCCTTTTAACCACTCCTCAGGGGTATGGACTTCACTAATAAGATCTGTAGGTCACAGCACAGACACTGATTGGTGGTACTGCTTATGGAGGTAGACACGGATGTAGTGATATGAAGGAAGAAGGTTCAGGTAAGCAAGATGTAGCTACAGGGAGGCAGTCAGAGTAAGGTAGAAGAACCAGAGAACATGAGAGGTCAATTTCAAGAAGGACTATAGCAGGCATAAATCCAAAGGTGGAGGCCAGGACATAGAGAAGACCCCTAACCATGATTAGGAAAGTAATTCTGGAGAAAGGTTGTTGATCCTGGGAGTTGTTTTGATTGCTTGGCTGAACTGGATGGATGTCTTTTTTCGGCCTTACAAACTATAGTATGTTACTACTGTATGTACATAAATCAATGGCTTTAATAGTCTCTCTCCATCTATGGCAATATTCTCAGTAAGAGTGCTGCAGAGTTTGTTAGAAGTAGATCAGTTTTTCCAATACACATATATGATGAAAAAACTAACTCACACAGCTCTTCTCCAAAGAGCAATCAGAAATGTTCATAAAGAATCGCAATCACAATACTTGCTAGTTCATAGGAAGCTTTTATTCTTTCCCTGCTGCCATCAACCACTGGCAACAGCATGATCTGATTGATGGCGGTGGGGAAAGAATAGAAGATTACTACGAACTAGCAAGTATTGGATAAACTGTGATTCTTTATGAACATTTCTGACTGCTGTTTTTGAGGAGAGCTGTGCAAGTTTGTTTTTTTTTAATCTTTTATGAGGCTCAGGAAAGTACAATGCAAGGAGATACTGCGTGCAGAAAGAAATGTTAACTTGAGGTTTGAGTGAAGACTCTACACTTCCTACCAACGGAAGTGTAGGGTCGAAGATATCTGGGTGACAAACTCTGCAGAGATGTTGTTGATCATCAGGTATACATTCAGTGTTTTGGTCAGTGATTCCATGAGTGATTGTTGTGAGCCAAAATCAGGATTGAAGCCTCCACAGACATAAGGTCTAAGGAAAAGATCTGCGCCTGTTGTGAGTTTTGGTTCACAATCACTGATGGAAATCACTGACCAAAATTTGGACATGTGAATGCAGCATTAGGGTAGTGGTGAGTGTGTGTGACTAAATTAAAGAGGTTTATATTTAACTGTCCTTTACAGGTACTGTGCCTGTAACAGTTCACTACTGGTTATGTCATATGTGATGCTGAAGGTGGGCATTTGGTTTTTACTGCTTCCGGTTACAGGTGCAGACACTGGAGCATAGTGTACAGTGTTTCAAGTGTGACTGTGTCAGGCTGCACAGAATTGACAGGAACTTTGCTAAAGCAGCAAACCAGCCTGGTTTTTGAGAGTGGAGCATGGTCCAGATAATAAGCCATGCTAGATCTGTTGATCCTGGAATGTTCTTGGTGGAGAACCACTGCTTTGTCTACTTGACCAGAACCAGCTGTGGCCTTGCTTGGGACTGTTGCACCCGAGAACATCCCTTTACTAGAAGTGTCCATGAAAGCAATGCAAGCAGTTCTGGGCTGTTTCTTGTAGAGTGCTTGTATTGAGGAAGGATTGCTGACGTTATTTATGACCAAGAAATTGTGAGTTTGCAAACCCAAGCTGCAATGCCAGGTTCAATAATGTGGTTTGATCAATATGCTGTGTTTCCTCAAAGAGAATTTTTTTTTGTCAATAGTAACCAACAAGCTCTGTATCTTGAGGAGACGCTATAAGCACAAAGCTTGGTGTCTTGAAAAAACTCTTTAACCATCAAGCTCTGTGCCTTTAATAGACACCAAGCTTTGTAACTATTGTTCCTGTAACTATCAAATTTTGTGCCATTATTGGAGTTAAGGTTATTCAAGTTTGCACCTTTTACTATTCACTACACCATCCTTAAGGGTCCCAAGTTAAGAATTATTTTGGTGAGTTAAAGGCGTACTAATCCTTGAGTCCATACTTGCAAAAGGGAAGTATTTACACATACTGTATTTATATATATTCCTAAATAGGTATGTAAAATGTTTCTGGGAGCTCTTAAATCTGAAGATATGTGAGATGAGCTTGTAAGTATGTGCGGAAACATTTTAGGACTTCAAGTAATTCATTCCACTGAATAAAAATAAAGTCAGCTTCTCCATGGTCTGAATAGCTTCTTAGAGCTTATTCATGTGGCCATTTTTGTAGTTTTTTTCTCTTCTGTGTGCTATCCATTTTAAAAAAAGACAGCACACGGACTATTAACACATCAATTTTTAACACATCCGTGTCTCCAATAAAAAAAAAACTCAATGCATGTCCTGTCCATGTTGTGGTCCATTTGTGTGAACCAGACCCGCCCATAAAGTGGAGGGGGTGAGAATAAAAAAAATTAAATGCACACGGAAGTCATCCCTGTGTTGTTGGTTTTTCATGGATCTGTTTTTGTAAATGGAAAATCAGACATGGTTGTGTGAATAAGGCCTTTTATTAGCAAGATTAGATTATATTCAGTATAGCTTATATACAGTAGTGAAAGATTTGGCTTTAGTGTTGCTTTGAGACTATAGAATACCAGCATCCTTCCAGAAGAAATGAAGCATTATGTGGAGGCTATGTGCATAAAGAAGGTTTGGTAACTGGGCTCTTTCATTATTCAATTCCATGTTTCCTTTGATGAATCATTTTAATAGCTGGAATGCATAATTAATTTCTCGTTGCGTAAGAGAAAACGGCAGCATGATATTGCTCCTCCAGATAAACAGACTTCGGGCATGCTGCCAGGAAAGGTGATTTTCCAGTAATCTTGGTTTAACCATAGAGGGACTTCTAATTTAAACAATAGAGTTATTATAGTACAAATATGATATTATTATGTGTTCTCCTTGTTTGCACTGTCCATCTTCATACTTCTAGAAGGAAACCCCTATATATCCTCTGATTATTTTGCCTTTTCTTCTTCACTCTCTAGTATCAGTTACACACCATATTTGATGTATTCATTTGGGCATTTTGAAGATCTCCTCCAGAGTTGTTGACATAGAAAGGACTTCTTAACACCAAATGTTCCTTGATCATCCCTTAAATGGGACATCTCAGAAGATACATTGTTGGTATATTGTTAAGATATGATATAAATTTCCAGGCCAACAAGAAGTAGCAGCACCACTAGGAAAGCAATTTGTCTCCTGTCTCCTCCAATTTTTTGTGTAGATAACAGTGGATCCACTATTCACATTACATGATGGTCACTGTTTGCATACACCCCTCTCTGCACAGATCACAGAATATCAATAGTCAATCAACATCTCCATTCGACAGGTTCCTATGGCCAATGTGGCTGCAGTAAAATATATCTCCAAAAGCAAAATTATAGTCATGAGTGCAGCCAGAAATGGAACCAAAATTAAAAGCCATGAGTAGAACAACAGGTACCAGGCAAATAATCCAAAGGATGAGGCAGAAGCAAGACCCAGTAGCAGATTGAGGTTAAGATCAGGATAAATCAGGAGACAGAATCAGAACCAATATCTTATGGCATGGGAGCCAGGACAAGTAAGAACCCCATTTAGCAGGCAATGCACTAGAGCTGTGATAGCTAACCTCCAGCTGTGGTAAAACTACGACTCCCAATATGTACACTTGCTTGGCTGTTCTCAGAACCCCATATAAATGAATGTAGAATGCTGGGAGTCATAGTTTCAACACTATGGAGAAGAGGTGCGGCTGCCTAACAAATGGACATGATCATTGGCTGGAGTTGTGGCTGCTCACTAGGACTCACTCATATCTGAGACCATGCTATCCATACAGTTAAGAGCCCTAATTCCTGTGGCCAGCAATTTTGTGCAGCACAAAGATCTATGCATACCACACCTAAGAACTAGTACATTGTTGTCCTGTCCTAGCCAAAACTAGCAGGATAGGGGCTGAAGACAGGGAGAAGAATGATCAGATGATATAGAACAATATAGTCACATGGCACAGGGGGTCAGCATAGAAAAATATGCTTAGAGCACCTTCAATTTTTCAATATCATCAACTATGCATTGAGTGTGTGAAGACTCAGCTCTCTCTGCAACTGCTGCACCCTCTGCACTTTAATTGGCAGTGCCAGACGTGATCACATTTACACTGCCTAGCCCTGTCAATCAAAGTGTAGAGGGTACGGCAGTTGCAGAGAGAGCAGAGGCTCTAGGAGTGGATACATATGAATGTGGACACATATGAACATGAGACCAACACAGATTCCTTCAGCTGCCAATCTCACATGTGTAATACCACAGAGTGGTGTAACCATTTCTGCACTCCTCTACTGTCTCTAATGGTTAACATGAATGTTATCTTTGTATTTATTTCCAGGCCCTTTACATTGTGCATTTCTATTATTGTTATGAAACTGTTATGTTCATGCAATATGCCTGGTTCACCAGCAGGTGGTGGTGTGTATCTGGCAGCGTGAGAGATCCTTAGATAGAATGGAACTTACCATTCCATTCTCCCCTCTTTGGGCAGAAGTGGGACAGTCCTGTTTCCTACCAAAAGGAGGGTTTGCAGTTCTAGTTAATTCCAGGCTAGTCTAGACAGTGGAGCTTAGATGACATGAAAGATGTTGCAGTGAGGGGAAGCTCCCCTTCTGAATGAGGAGTCTCTACAGAGGGGAGCAGCTCATAGAGCACCCTGACCCCTTGTAGATCTACAGAGTATCACTAGGGGGTCAGAAGTGAAAAACACCCCACTCCAGAGATATCAGAACAGTCCTAAAGTCCAGCTACCAGACTAAAGCTGAGTTTAGCAAAATAGAGAGAGAGAGAGAAAGCATAGTTATCAAGTTTGCCTGCCAGTTTCTGCCAAAACCTGCTGGAACCAAGAGAAAGCATGAATATTGTCTGGATGCAAGTTGATGCAAGTAAAGCTGTTGAACTTTATAAGAGTCTGGAGTCGACTTATTCTCCACAATTACTCATCCCTTTTATTGCTTTGGAGCCAAGCCCTGGGGAACAACGGTATCCAGGTAGGAGCACTGTGACATACACAGAAAACTGTTGGCCACACCACACCAATCGGCATTCCTATAAACCTGGGACATGATCGGCCTGGGGGGCAGATAGTTGCACATGCAACAGGTCAACCCGTTTTATAGGTACAAATCTGCTTACAGATACCCTTTAAGGTAGTTTTCAGGATGCGGTACCAAAGAGTAGTCAGGATAGACAGGGTCAGGTAATGGAGGTTTAGGCAGAACATGTTAGTAGTAACATGAAGTAGTCAGAAGAGAAGTCAGGGAAGCCGAGGTTGATTCAAGTCCCAGGCACCTGACCACGTAAACAACTAAGAAGCTAAAGGAGGGATTAGGGAACAATCCAGTATAACTGGTCCAGAGAACAGTGCAAAGTGTCCTCAGATAGTGTACCTTTGACTGGCTGGAGATCATATCTCTTCACGATATTGCCGGAGCAGCTGCAGTCAGTTATCTCTAAATCAATTGTCTTTCAAAATTTTGAGTTACAATTTCAAAATTAGGCATAAAATCAAAGCTGCCTCCTGCCAGGTAGACTGCAAACACTGTCCTCCAGTCCAAATAATTCCCAATTTAATGGAAATTAAAGTAATAAACCCCACAAGAAACTCTATAGAAAAATGTAGATTAAGGAGTTTTACAATAAATATATTGAAAAATATCTTTCTAAATATCTTTCTAATACTAGATCTTTGCTCCCTTACTGTATAGACAGAAGAGAGTGATGAGCCTGAACAAGCTTGTACAGCAGCCGATAACGACCATTCATTAGAACCAGATTGTGGGAAGTCGATTTGGTGGATACAGTCTAGTGGAAGCAGATGAAACTGTGTCCTGTGTGTGAACTCCAAGAGCTTGTAATAACTAGACCAAATACAACATAGTAAACAAGAAGGTTATGAGAATATATCAGCAAATGGAATGGGTTCGGGGTTAGCATGGGTAGAAAGGTAATTATTTGCAAGTTGTAAAAGATAGAAAGTGGAAAACAACAGCCCTACGAGTACAGATGATTTTGAGAAGGCAACCTGAGAGGATAATTATGGATTAGGTGTTCCTCTACATAACTATTTTATCTGAGGTCAGACTAATGGTGTGCTTCCGGTAGGCACAGTAAAATGCATGCAACGCTGACAATGACAACAAGGAGTTAAGATGACGAACAGTACCGCTTATTTTGGTGTGCTGTAAACAGCTTGTCGAGTCTGTAGGGGTCAGAATCATAATGACCTAAGCTTCTGGGCTTGAAGGACACTGGGGATGAGCCATCTGCTTAAGCTACCCACCACTCTGACACACTGCATGGCATATGCATCTGGCAGAAGCTCAAGTACAGGGGGCAGAGGGAGATGGCCACTGTAACTCTTCTTGTGCTGACTTCACATCAAGATTAGCTTTATTCTTTAATTAAAGATCTGTGACGAAGCAAATACAATTTGTGCTCATTACTGAAAATTATATTCCGGTCCACTGAGAAATATGTAGATTTATTGTTTATGTTATTATATAGTTATGTTGTATTAACTAGTTGTTTACATGAATTCAATAGAATAACTTTAACTTTTAACTAGTTCAAGACTAGGCCATTTCCTCTGTTAATGACCAGGGATAATATTTTGGGTTTCTTTACACAATGTAAAATTTGTTCTCCTTCTTGATTGACAGAGTCAGGTTCCTGCATAGTCACATTGCCTTGCCCTGTCAATCAAGAAGAAGAAGGAGGGTCTGTCAGAAGAAGTTGGAAGAACAAGGGTGGACAGAGTAGCTTGGGTCTGCCCTTGATGCACGTAACTGCTAATTTTCAAAGGATGTTTTCTTGTGAGCACCATAGCCTCTTCCTAGGCCAGTGACATAACATTCATTGGTCACATGGCAAATATGCCACTCAGTCCAATTCAAGTGCATGGGCCTGGGATGCAATATTAAGCACAACTGCTGTACAGTAAACGGTGCCGTGCTTGGTGTGCTGTGAGAAGGCTGCAGAGCTTACTATAATGCATTGGCCTTGTCAAACAGCTGATCATTGGCGGTGCCAGGTGTGTCAGAACCCCACTGTTTGGATATTGATGATCTATCCTAAGGATAGGTCAGTCAATATTCTATTCATAGGAAAACACCTTCAACATTGAATTTCCTGGTTACAGACTCCCTTTAGTTTACCCATCACATTCATCAGCAAAAAATTATCCATACAGCATCAAGTGTCACAGTCATGTCATATAATTACAGTGGCCAGGTTTGGGATGGTCCCAACGCTACCCTGGGTCCCCTGGACACCATCAATGTGTCACCAAGTGTTGCTGCTCGCCGGTGGGGATAGTAAGGCGTGTTGCACCTCAATGAGAAATAATTCCACAGTGTCAGAGATTGCCATAAACCAGTTTGCTTCTTTGCTGGAGATACTCAAGTTCAAAACAATAGAGGCAAGACACTGAGTAAAGGGCTGAGATAGCTGTCCTTTCATTCTTAAAAGGCCGGGACTATGACCAAAGGGCTGGTGGCCCAAGTTCTGTGGCTCAGTTGTCCAGCTGGCCCTCTGGTCAAAGTGTTGGTGGTCCAGGATGTGTGGCATAATCGTCAGGCAGAGTATCCCTGTTTCATAATCTTCTTCTGGTCACTCGTGCAATCTAGCAGAGTCTCTTCTACTAAACACTGGTCCCTATCTGCAGACAACTTGGGCCTCTGACTACCCTCTTTTCTTATAGTTTCTAGCTGTACTATAACCTTCTAGTGCAAAACGTGAGTCTACCTTAGACATTTAAAGAGTTTCAATGAAAGTCTACGGGAATGACTAAGCAGTTTTTGTAGACATAAACAAGTCTTCAGACATAAACAACAGTGCTAAACCAGACAGTCAAAAAGTCAGAGTTTCTGTTTTCCCCCCCCTCAAAAATTTGCATAATCCAAAATCACAAGGTCTGTGAGTATTAGCGGACTGTGTATTAGCCCTTTACAAAGTGCAGTGCAATGCAAATATAGTGCAATAACAGTGCAAATGAACAAAATATATTAAAATAAACATATATAATACAGTTCAACAATACAAAAGAGCATAAGTGCAAACAAACAACATAAATCACAGTGCAAATTAAACCTTCAAAGGGCAATAAAAGAGGACGTTAATGACTTTGAAAAGCAGCAGTAGGAGTAAAATGTCCACAAATGTCCATACTCCAAATGTACCCTTGCTTCAGGGCACTACATAATCAGATAATCATATGACCACATTATTAACCCTTTCACCCCTGGATGTTTTTTTGTTTTTCCGTTTTTGTTTTGCGCTCCCTGCCTTCACACAGCAATAACTTTTTTATTTTTCCGTTCACATAGCTGTATGAGGACTTGTTTTTTGCGGGACAAGTTGTACTTTCCAACGCCACCATTTAATATTGCATATGATGTAGTGGGAAGCGGGAAAAAAATTCCAAATCGGGTGAAATTGCAAAAAAAATGCAATTCCGCCACAGTTTTAAGTTTTTTTTATTTACGGCGTTCGATGTACATTAAAACTGACTGTTCGATGTACATTAAAACTGACAGTTACTTTCATTCTACAGGTCAATACGAATCCGGCGATATCCAATATGTATAGTTTTTCTTGCGTTTTGATAGTGATAAAATAATTATAAAGTTGGAATTTATTTTTTTTTGTCATATCTTGACCCCTATAACTTTTTGGTATTTATGTGTATGGAGCTGTATGGGGGCTCATTTTTTGCGGGGCGATCTGAACTTTTAGTTTATACCATTCTGGGGTGAGTATGACTTTTTGATCACTTTTTATTTAATTTTTTTAGAAAAAAAAGTGAAAAAAAACGGCGAATTGGCCATTTTGACACTTTTTTCAGTTTCTCTGTTTTTCGTATGGGAAATTTTTAAAAATATTTTTATAATATGGGCATTTTCGCACATGGCCATACCCATGATATGTATTTTTTAAATTTTTTTAATACTTTAATTTTTATTTTGGGGAAAGGGGGGTGATTTGAATTTTTATGTTTTTTTTATTTTTAAAACTTTATTTATTTAATTATTTTACACTTTTTTATAGTTCCCATAGGGAACTATAACAAGCAATCATCTGATTGCTTACATCATAGACTCCAATGCATTAGCATTGGAGTCTATGGTGATTTTACTACTTTCCTATGGAGCCCTATTATACATAAGGGCTCCATAGAAAAGACCATGCAGCAGCCTGCTGTCATTCACTATGACAGGGGCTGCTGCAGGCACGCTCTGACTCCTCTGATCGCCACACGAGGGAGCCGGAGCAACACCGGAGGCGCGAGCTTCCGGTGTTACGTACGCTCAGATGCCGTGGTCAGAATTTACCACGGCATCTGAGGGGCTAAATGTCCGCGATCGGCATTACTGCCGATTGCGGACATCAGCCGCGGGTGTCTGCTGTAGGAATCAGCAGTTCATCTGCGGCTATGGCATCTTTAAAGACCCGTCCAGGGCCCATACTAGTACAGAGCTGGGCGGGAAGGGGTTAATGGCCTCTGGTTCTGAACATATTTTGAAGAATCTTGTATGGATCTGCACATGAGCACAGGTCATAAATGATAGTCAGATGATTATACCATATATGCGCAAAAGTTCCAGTTAGGGTTCACTGTCTGTGTATTCCTGCCTACTGTGGTCACAAATACCATAAGAAAAACAGATGACAACCCAGTAAAGGATGACTTGCTTCTTTTTCCAGGGGCTGTCCGAATCTATTGCTAGGGTTTCAAAAGATTCGGAGCCCAAGCCCCAATGCATATGTGCCACTGCCAAGTTCTCAAACTGACTCTTCCCCCCTCCCCACATCCTAGCAGTAAAGACATATTTTACTTGTTGGATGGACATTATATTCAACACTACTAAACATACAGGACTATGCAGTACCACATACCTATTATATCCAATGCCTCACAGGTGGCATCTCCTAGACATTCTCTTTCCTCTTCTCCCTTTAGCCTATGACGACTCCTTCCAGCCATGTTTCATCTCTGCAATGTGCCACATAAACATCTTAGATTCCTCTATGTTCTATCATCCTCCCACTTTGATACCCCAACAGTGTTAGCCTGCTGCTACCCCCAATACTATGCCCACTGTGCTCCTCAATGCCCCACAAAAATATACTGCAGAGATAATAGTGCCATACAGATAGTGCCCGCTTTCTTAATATCCCCCTACACACACCCAATATAATGATAATGCTCCCCAAGCGTACCCCGTAAATAGTGTACTCCATAGTGTGTCTAATAATAATGCCCACCATAGTGCACCCAGTAGTAATAATGCCTCTCTATACTGTCCCTTTAGTATCATCATAATGCCCCTCACCCCTGTAGTGTCGAAGCAGTATCCTCCATAATGACAACACAAAAAAATCTCAAATACTTATCCACTGCTCTTTGATGACCTCATCATTCAGCCTGCACCACTGATACATCCTCTTATAGGCCTCAGGCCTAGTGGCCTGTGACTTATTAGGGTGGGGCAGGGAGCCATTGGCCACAATATTCAACTGTATGGCCAACTTGAAGACATATATACAGTTGAATGGTCACAATGTTTATGACACTGGGCAAAGTATCTGGGGCTCCTCAAGAGTAATACCATCAAACGGACAAGGACATGGTGGTTTCTTTCCAGGATGAGGGTGTGATAGAATAAAACAGCAGCATAAAGGGATATTTCAAATGTTGCCATGGGATGAGTTGTTACTCCACATATGCCCTTGACATTTGTATACAGTAGCTCATTTTATTTTATCATATTAGATATATAAAAATGAAAGGCATTGTTGCTTCCCGTAGTCATGGAATAATACAAATGCAGAACTGACATACAATTGAAATGAAATACAAAAGAGACTATAGGGAGATAAGTCGTTGTATAGAAATAATTCCTGAAATGTCGAAATATGAATGAAACATGTGAGGTCCATGAGGAGTCAGAGGATGAAGGCTAGTAGATGCTAGAACATACATGAAACTGCATCCCAGGTGGGAGTCTACAAGAAGACATACAAAAGCTGTTAGCAGCAGAGCATCTGGAAGCTTAAATTTATAAAACACCGAATGATCTGATGGGGATTTCAGATGTCACAGCAGCAGGCAGCTGGTAGAATGACATATTAAGACGAGCCAATGACTCCTTATCTGCTGACACTTTGTATGTCTCTGAGATATTGACTGTGCAGAACAGAGTCCACCAGCAGTCAGATCTCATTTCATTCCAGTCGCCTGCATTAGTCCAACCATACAGTGTGACTTTATTCATTACATCAGCTGTACCCGATCCCCTCCTACACATAATTTATGTTTTACAAGATAGGCAATTAAAGGAGCATGAAGGTTAACCCTTAAAGTAACACGGCACACAAAAAAAATGGAAGACAGGTGTATACTTATAACTGTAACTCATCCATGATCAGGGTCTGGTTTGAGCACTCCTTCCCAGAGCAAAATTTCAAGGGGTATTTTGGTTATATTATCCCATATCAACAGGATAGGAGTTAACTATTAGATCACCAGGATCCTACTGCTAGGAAGCCCATACCTCTTGCCGCTCCATTCATCTCAATGAGAGTTCTGGAAAGAGCCAAGCACTGTAGACATGAATGGAGCACCAGAGCACCTTCATAACAAGTCATCATCGGTTCATTTCTGGGGGCTACAATGGGTACAGCCCCAGTGGTAGGACTCCTACTGATCTATGGGATAGGGGATAATTCGTAAGTAACGACCAGAATAACCTTTTGGAACACTGAGTTCCAAAGGTGACTTTTTTTGGATTTTTCTTTTTTGTCGGGGTACAGTGTTTTCTATTATTTAAAATGTGAGCTGATACCAATTCATCTTAAAGGTTTTATTTAACGAAAAATGGTCAGAAGCAAAAAACAAAAACAAAACATTTCCCATATTTTATGTTTTGCATTGAGGTAGTTTGCTCAATGAATAATATTCACCCCCCCAAAAAAAAATTAAAGTCAAAGTCTAATTCTCCTATGCATAGCAACGTCAAATATGTGTACATCGTGTAGCGTAGGATATTGCTATATTGTGGTGAACAAAAATCCTATTTTAGCTTTACTTGTATCTCCCTCCCTTAAAAAGGATGTCCCATCTAAACATTCATAAAATATGCCTAGGATGTGCCGTAGATGTCAGATAGGTGCAGAGACCACCTTCAGGATCTGCTCCTATCTCCGGAATGGGGTCCTGACATGAATGAGAACACACCATGCTTGCACAGCCACCCCCATTTCACTGCTTTTGAAACTCTCATAGCGGTTAATGGAGGGGGGTGGCCGCGCATTCTCAAGTTTATTTTTTACTTATTTATTAAGACTAATTAATAACAATATGAGAATCCATGGCAACCGCACAAATGCAGAAGTGGTGGCTTTGGGAATGCAGCATTTAAGGTGACGCTGTAGTCAGAGGTTTTTGTTGACAGGGAATTGATGATTTCAGGAATAGACCGTAGACTTGAGGAGCGTGCCATCAAAGAAATAAAATAACGAGCTTCTGTCATATAGGCACTGCCATCTACCCATGAATACCCATAAAGTGGGCATGAAGGGGTTAAGCATGAAATGTATGTTTTTAATGAATTAAATGAATATGGAAAAGTATTTGGCAATTCTTGTGACATCATTTAAATGTGGGGTCTGAAGCTTTTGGCTTTTTAATGAAATGCTGATCTCTGACAAGTGATGGTCCCACAGTGTGTTCTGCCAATCGGTTATGAAACATGTATCAGGCATTGTGGCCATTTTAAACGGTAGCTCCTGAGAACTTTAGATGAACAATCATTATAATGTATGTTATTATATTTCTAAATACTTGTTTATTCTCTTTTTACCGTTATCACATAAAAGAAAAATGTATTTTTCATAACTGTATTCTACGGCTCTGTATACAGAATACTGTCCCTTTGGGGCTCATAATCTAATTTTACTATCTCTAACACATTCTAAAGTCAGGCTGATAGAACTCCAATCTTCCCATTAGTATATTTTTGGAGTGTGGAAGAATGCTGGGATACATAGAGGAAACACATGGGGTTTCACATGAGAAAGATATACAAACTTCATACTGTATGCAGGAGCATCTCAATAAATTAGAATCTAACATAGTTTAGTAACATAGTTTATAAGGCTCAAAAAAGAATCTGTCCATCTAGTTCAGCCTGTTATCCTGCAAAGTTAATTTATTTCAATAAATCAATTCAAAAAGTGAAACTCGTATATTCTGTAGATTCATTACACACAGAATGATTTATTTCAAGCGTTTATTTCTTTAAATGTTGATGACTATGGCTTACAGCTAATGAAAACCCAAAAGTCAGTATCTGACTTTTAGAATATTATATAAATTTAAGAAATGATTTTTGATACAGAAAGGTTGGCCTACTGAAAAGTCTGAACAGTAAATGCACTTAATACTTGGTTCAGGCTCCTTTTACATGAATGACTGCATCAGTGCGGCGTGGCATCAGCCTGTGGCACTGCAGAGGTGTTATGGAAGCCCAGGTTGCTTTGATAGAGGCCTTCAGCTCATTGTTGGGTCTAGTGTCTCTCATTTTCCTCTTGAGAATAACCCATTGATTCTCCATGGGGTTTAGGTCAGGAGACTTTGCTGGTCAATCAAGGACAGTGATACCATGGTTATTATACCAGGTATTGGTACTTTTGGCAGTGTGGACAGGTGCCAAATCCTGCTGGAAAATGAAATCAGCATCTCCATAAAACATGTCAACAGAGGGAAGCATGAAGTGGTGGTAGACGGCTGTGCTGACTTTGGACTTAACATAACACAGTGGACCAACCACCAGCAGATGACATGGCTTCTCAAACCATTATTGACTGAGGAAATTTCACACTGGACCTCAAGCAACTTGGATTGTGTGCCTTTCCATTCTTCCTCCAGACTCTGGTATCTTGATTTTCAAATGAAATACAAAATTTACTTTCAACTAAAAAACAGTACTTTGGACCACTCACCAACAGTCCAGTCCTTTTTCTCCTTTGCCCATGTAAGATGCTTCTGATGTTGTCTATGGGTCATGAGTGACTTAACACAAGGAATGCAACAGTTGTAGCCCATGCTCTGGATACGTTGTGTGTGGTGGCTCATGACTCGAGCCACAGTCCACTCATTGTGAATCTCCCCCCCGATTCTGGAATGGCCTTTTCTTGACAAGCCTTTTAAGACTACAGTTATCTCTGTGTAACCGCTGCAGAGAAAGCAGTGGGTCTAGTGGATACTATAGCTGCCAGTTACAAACAGGGACTCACAGCAGCAGACATTAGTGCTAATTCTTCTGAGGTGAAGTTGACTACAAAAACAATGAACACTTGCTCCTCCCTGCCACCAATAGCAGAAGGACCAAGGGAAAAACTAAGGAAGGAAGAGGAATAGCAGCCATCTTAGAGACAGCAGCATGGACAGGAGATAGAGAGACTGAGAAATCTCCACAGACAGAAGAGAGCCCTGCTTCTGTGCAGACAGTACAGAACAGCCCAGACAACTCCTGTATTTCCAATGTGAGAAGAGAAGGCTCAGCTGCTGCATTATCCCTACAGCCAAGCCTGCATACCAGGAGCATTTTGCCCCCGACTCCACTTCCATCCAAGCTTCTAATTGCTGCAGCCCCCAGCTGGTTCCTGGGTAGGACAATTGTAAGTGCACCAACATTAGCGTGCCAATGTTTTCTGGAACTTGGTCCCAATGTTTAGACTGGGTTAACTGATAGACAGTAGGTTATAACCAGCTGAGTTGTAGAAGTAGATAGCTGAAAGGAGTATACTGTCTTTATCTTCCAAAGGAGTGAGTGTGTGATCACTAGTGTTGAGCAAATCTGAAGTGGAATTTCTGGTTCTGGAAAAATTAAATTTGCAACAAATCCAAATTTCCTTACTCTTCGTTGTAATGAATTTTTTTTTTCCAAAAATGGCGGCTACACATGTTACAAATTGAAAGTAAGAAGCCCAGAAACATGAGATCACCCATAATACCGCACAGACAGACAATCAGCAGCTAGACAGCCTCTGTGAAGTCACAGCCCTTTAAAAGCAACATCCCGAGCGATCTCTACCATTTCACTGTGAGCTAACCATAGGGAAAAAACATGACAAGTGCTAGGGACAGTGTTGCTAAAAGCTTTTAATTGTGGAATATTGGATAGGGAGAGTTCAGGGACAGTGTAGGGAGATTGTAGGGAGAGGTTTTTACACACTGTAGGGAGAACACAGGGGGAGCAGAGAGAGACTGCAGGGACTGTAATATGAAGCTGAAGGGATCCATAGGAGAAAGTGCAGTTTGCATCAATCCATGTGTAGGGCACAGAGCTAGCTAATTAAACAGTGTCCAAATTGGGGTGAATAAGCTAATTCTACTTTTATTTGGGTATCCATCTGCCTGTCACAGTAACAGTTTCACTGCCAGATAGGACTAGCTATGCATGTTGCTGCAATGTACAGTGATGAACACCATGATACACTCTCGTTGCATGCCAGGATATAGCTGATTTATGATAAATTAATTTGCAACAAAGCAAATTTCTTGAAAAAATTTGTCGAATCATCCAAATCAAATTTTTAAAAACTTTGCTCATCTCTAATGACCACCATCACTGCTTACTGTTACTAATAGCCCACCCCCTTCACCAGGGGTTTTCCTTAGACAGAATTGCCATCTGTGCTTTGTTCCTTTTATTTCATTATCTTTAGGTTCTTTTCCATTGTTCATTTTCAAACACATGCTGAATTAAGATTAACCTTCACCATTGTTCACCCTTTCCCAAATAAATCTGTTGATCAGTTAACTCCTTCCTGGGATGAGTGTGTACTGAGCTGGGCAGGGGTTTCCCAAATTGGCCCCTGGCAGAAGAGGAAGACCCCTCTGCTATTCTATAGAACCCTAAGTAATATTTGGGTGGAGGCAATCCTTTCACTCAACTTTCCATTAATATGCTTGTATACAGCATTCTGTGAACAGCCAGCTTCTTTAGCAATAATTTTTTATGGCTTACCCTCCTTGTGGAGGGTGTCAATGACTGTCCTCTGGAGGACTGTCAAGTTAACAGTCTTCCCTATGATTGTGTAACCTACTGAACCAGACCATTTAAAGGCTTAGGAAACCTTTGCAGGTGTTTTGTGTTGATTAACTGATTAGAGTGTGACCCCATGACACAATATTTAACTTGTCACTATTTTGATACCATTTTGGATTGTTTGTGACTTTTTGATCACTTGTTATTCATTTTTTGAGGGGAGGTGAAGAAATAAAAAAGCATCGCAAAGAATGCTGTTTACCATTATGAATAAATATTTTTATATGATAATTTTCCAGTAAGTAATGGTAAATTAAGCAAAGTAAATTGATCCAAATCTCAATATAGAATTTGGTATATTCCAATGCAGTGCTGTCACCTACAGGTTTATATTGGAATATATCTGCTG
>ONZH01006228.1:0-88731 GCA_900303285.1 Rhinella marina
AACTGTCTGTGCGTTCTCTTGCCAAATAATTTATATACCTGGTGTAATACACCACCGTCTGAAAAGTTAGTACACGGCTGTGTACCTCGAAATATAAAATATATAGGCCTTTTTATTGGCAACTGTACTGTGCGTTCTCTTGCAAAATAATTTTATATACCTGGTGTTAATACACACCGTCAGAACAGTTAGTACACGGCTGTGTACCTTGAAATATAAAATATATAGGCCTTTTCATTGGCAACTGTACTGTGCGTTCTCTTGCAAAATAATTTTACATACCTGGTGTTAATACACACCGTCTGAACAGTTAGTACACGGCTGTGTACCTTGAAATATAAAATATATAGGCCTTTTCATTGGCAACTGTACTGTGCGTTCTCTTGCAAAATAATTTTACATACCTGGTGTTAATACACACCGTCTGAACAGTTAGTACACGGCTGTGTACCTTGAAATATAAAATATATAGGCCTTTTCATTGGCAACTGTACTGTGCGTTCTCTTGCAAAATAATTTTATATACCTGGTGTTAATACACACCGTCTGAACAGTTAGTACACGGCTGTGTACCTTGAAATATAAAATATATAGGCCTTTTCATTGGCAACTGTACTGTGCGTTCTCTTGCAAAATAATTTTATATACCTGGTGTTAATACACACCGTCTGATCTGTTAGTACACGGCTGTGTACCTCGAAATATAAAATATATAGGCCTTTTCATTGGCAACTGTACTGTGCGTTCTCTTGCAAAATAATTTTATATACCTGGTGTTAATACACACCGTCTGAACAGTTAGTACACGGCTGTGTACCTTGAAATATAAAATATATAGGCCTTTTCATTGGCAACTGTACTGTGCGTTCTCTTGCAAAATAATTTTATATACCTGGTGTTAATACACACCGTCTGAACAGTTAGTACACGGCTGTGTACCTTGAAATATAAAATATATAGGCCTTTTCATTGGCAACTGTACTGTGCGTTCTCTTGCAAAATAATTTTACATACCTGGTGTTAATACACACCGTCTGAACAGTTAGTACACGGCTGTGTACCTCGAAATATAAAATATATAGGCCTTTTCATTGGCAACTGTACTGTGCGTTCTCTTGCAAAATAATTTTATATACCTGGTGTTAATACACACCGTCTGAAAAGTTAGTACACGGCTGTGTACCTTGAAATATAAAATATATAGGCCTTTTCATTGGCAACTGTACTGTGCGTTCTCTTGCAAAATAATTTTATATACCTGGTGTTAATACACACCGTCTGAACAGTTAGTACACGGCTGTGTACCTTGAAATATAAAATATATAGGCCTTTTCATTGGCAACTGTACTGTGCGTTCTCTTGCAAAATAATTTTATATACCTGGTGTTAATACACACCGTCTGAACAGTTAGTACACGGCTGTGTACCTTGAAATATAAAATATATAGGCCTTTTCATTGGCAACTGTACTGTGCGTTCTCTTGCAAAATAATTTTATATACCTGGTGTTAATACACACCGTCTGAACAGTTAGTACACGGCTGTGTACCTCGAAATATAAAATATATAGGCCTTTTCATTGGCAACTGTACTGTGCGTTCTCTTGCAAAATAATTTTATATACCTGGTGTTAATACACACCGTCTGATCAGTTAGTACACGGCTGTGTACCTTGAAATATAAAATATATAGGCCTTTTCATTGGCAACTGTACTGTGCGTTCTCTTGCAAAATAATTTTACATACCTGGTGTTAATACACACCGTCTGAACAGTTAGTACACGGCTGTGTACCTTGAAATATAAAATATATAGGCCTTTTCATTGGCAACTGTACTGTGCGTTCTCTTGCAAAATAATTTTACATACCTGGTGTTAATACACACCGTCTGAACAGTTAGTACACGGCTGTGTACCTTGAAATATAAAATATATAGGCCTTTTCATTGGCAACTGTACTGTGCGTTCTCTTGCAAAATAATTTTATATACCTGGTGTTAATACACACCGTCTGAACAGTTAGTACACGGCTGTGTACCTTGAAATATAAAATATATAGGCCTTTTTATTGGCAACTGTACTGTGCGTTCTCTTGCAAAATAATTTTATATACCTGGTGTTAATACACACGTCTGAACAGTTAGTACACGGCTGTGTACCTTGAAATATAAAATATATAGGCCTTTTCATTGGCAACTGTACTGTGCGTTCTCTTGCAAAATAATTTTATATACCTGGTGTTAATACACACCGTCTGAACAGTTAGTACACGGCTGTGTACCTTGAAATATAAAATATATAGGCCTTTTCATTGGCAACTGTACTGTGCGTTCTCTTGCAAAATAATTTTACATACCTGGTGTTAATACACACCGTCTGAACAGTTAGTACACGGCTGTGTACCTTGAAATATAAAATATATAGGCCTTTTCATTGGCAACTGTACTGTGCGTTCTCTTGCAAAATAATTTTATATACCTGGTGTTAATACACACCGTCTGAACAGTTAGTACACGGCTGTGTACCTTGAAATATAAAATATATAGGCCTTTTCATTGGCAACTGTACTGTGCGTTCTCTTGCAAAATAATTTTATATACCTGGTGTTAATACACACCGTCTGAACAGTTAGTACACGGCTGTGTACCTCGAAATATAAAATATATAGGCCTTTTCATTGGCAACTGTACTGTGCGTTCTCTTGCAAAATAATTTTATATACCTGGTGTTAATACACACCGTCTGAACAGTTAGTACACGGCTGTGTACCTTGAAATATAAAATATATAGGCCTTTTCATTGGCAACTGTACTGTGCGTTCTCTTGCAAAATAATTTTATATACCTGGTGTTAATACACACCGTCTGAACAGTTAGTACACGGCTGTGTACCTTGAAATATAAAATATATAGGCCTTTTCATTGGCAACTGTACTGTGCGTTCTCTTGCAAAATAATTTTACATACCTGGTGTTAATACACACCGTCTGAACAGTTAGTACACGGCTGTGTACCTTGAAATATAAAATATATAGGCCTTTTCATTGGCAACTGTACTGTGCGTTCTCTTGCAAAATAATTTTATATACCTGGTGTTAATACACACCGTCTGAACAGTTAGTACACGGCTGTGTACCTTGAAATATAAAATATATAGGCCTTTTCATTGGCAACTGTACTGTGCGTTCTCTTGCAAAATAATTTTATATACCTGGTGTTAATACACACCGTCTGAACAGTTAGTACACGGCTGTGTACCTTGAAATATAAAATATATAGGCCTTTTCATTGGCAACTGTACTGTGCGTTCTCTTGCAAAATAATTTTACATACCTGGTGTTAATACACACCGTCTGAACAGTTAGTACACGGCTGTGTACCTTGAAATATAAAATATATAGGCCTTTTCATTGGCAACTGTACTGTGCGTTCTCTTGCAAAATAATTTTATATACCTGGTGTTAATACACACCGTCTGAACAGTTAGTACACGGCTGTGTACCTTGAAATATAAAATATATAGGCCTTTTCATTGGCAACTGTACTGTGCGTTCTCTTGCAAAATAATTTTATATACCTGGTGTTAATACACACCGTCTGAACAGTTAGTACACGGCTGTGTACCTTGAAATATAAAATATATAGGCCTTTTCATTGGCAACTGTACTGTGCGTTCTCTTGCAAAATAATTTTATATACCTGGTGTTAATACACACCGTCTGAACAGTTAGTACACGGCTGTGTACCTTGAAATATAAAATATATAGGCCTTTTCATTGGCAACTGTACTGTGCGTTCTCTTGCAAAATAATTTTATATACCTGGTGTTAATACACACCGTCTGAACTGTTAGTACACGGCTGTGTACCTTGAAATATAAAATATATAGGCCTTTTCATTGGCAACTGTACTGTGCGTTCTCTTGCAAAATAATTTTATATACCTGGTGTTAATACACACCGTCTGAACTGTTAGTACACGGCTGTGTACCTTGAAATATAAAATATATAGGCCTTTTCATTGGCAACTGTACTGTGCGTTCTCTTGCAAAATAATTTTACATACCTGGTGTTAATACACACCGTCTGAACAGTTAGTACACGGCTGTGTACCTTGAAATATAAAATATATAGGCCTTTTCATTGGCAACTGTACTGTGCGTTCTCTTGCAAAATAATTTTATATACCTGGTGTTAATACACACCGTCTGAACAGTTAGTACACGGCTGTGTACCTTGAAATATAAAATATATAGGCCTTTTCATTGGCAACTGTACTGTGCGTTCTCTTGCAAAATAATTTTATATACCTGGTGTTAATACACACCGTCTGAACAGTTAGTACACGGCTGTGTACCTTGAAATATAAAATATATAGGCCTTTTCATTGGCAACTGTACTGTGCGTTCTCTTGCAAAATAATTTTACATACCTGGTGTTAATACACACCGTCTGAACAGTTAGTACACGGCTGTGTACCTTGAAATATAAAATATATAGGCCTTTTCATTGGCAACTGTACTGTGCGTTCTCTTGCAAAATAATTTTATATACCTGGTGTTAATACACACCGTCTGAACTGTTAGTACACGGCTGTGTACCTCGAAATATAAAATATATAGGCCTTTTCATTGGCAACTGTACTGTGCGTTCTCTTGCAAAATAATTTTATATACCTGGTGTTAATACACACCGTCTGATCTGTTAGTACACGGCTGTGTACCTCGAAATATAAAATATATAGGCCTTTTCATTGGCAACTGTACTGTGCGTTCTCTTGCAAAATAATTTTATATACCTGGTGTTAATACACACCGTCTGATCTGTTAGTACACGGCTGTGAAGGCAAAATATTGTAACCAAAAAAAAATAAAATGCGGAGGGGGGCTAGCGGAATAGGACGTGGACGAGGACGGGGGCGCGGAAATGCTGTTGGGGGCCTTGTTGAAGCCAGTGGGGATACAATGCGTGCTGGTGAGGGTCAGCCAGGATCCCGCTCATCCAGAATCCCTGCCTTTATGGGACAGTTAAGCAGGGGGCGGGTTACACCGCTGTTGAGGCCTGAGCAGGTTGAACAGGTGGTGCAATGGATAGCCGATAGCGCTTCCACACAGTTGTCCACCAGCCAGTCATCCACACAGTCTCACTCTGACCCTCCTTCCTCCACACCTGGCCAACAGAGTCATCCCACCATTGACCCCTCCCAGGAGCTCTTTTCGGGTCCTTTTTCAGATGTGCCGGAAGAATCCCAGGAGCTAGCAGAGGAATTTGTTTGTAGTGATGCCCAAACACTTGAGTTTTCGCCATCTCCTGCTGATGTGGACCCTGAACCAGCATCTGTTATCATGAGCGATGATGATGATGAGACGCAGTTGCCATCAAGGGAGGCTGTTGGAATGTCCAGTGGGCAGGAGGAGGAGCAGAGTGAGGAAGAGGAGGTGGTGGATGACGAAATGACCGACCCCACTTGGCCAGGGGTGATGTCCAGCGGGGAAAGCAGTGGAGAGGTGGTGGTCTGCGCAGCACCGAAAAAGGCAGCAAGAGGCAGAGGGATGTCCAGAGGCAGAGGGATGTCCACAGGCAGAGGGATGTCCACAGGCAGAGGGATGTCCACAGGCAGAGGACAGTCCAGACAGAGAAGTGAGGCCACAGCCAGCAGGGCCGAAGCTGTTCCCGGCAGCGGGCAGTCGCGCGAAGCTCCCCCATCGAGGCCTCGTACTTCTGTGGTGTGGAGATTTTTTAATGTTTGTGCGGATGACAAACTGAGCGCGGTTTGCACACTCTGCCACTCAAAACTGAGTAGGGGCTCTGAGAAGAGCAATCTGACCACCTCAGGCATGCGGCGTCACTTGGAAGTCAAGCACTGGGCTGAGTGGGAGAGAGCAAACGCAATACAACCTGCGCCCGGTCTTGCTGCCACTGCCTCTTCCCCTTTGTTGTGTGCTGCCACTGCGGTCCAGACCTCCAGCCAGGACACCTCCACATCTGCCTCTGCCTCGGCTACTTTGGGGCCTTCTCCTTCAGCCTCCCCTTCCCCCGCCTCTTCGCCTGCACCTTCACACTCCTCGTCCCAACAACTGTCCATCTCGCAGGCGTTCGACCGCAGGCGGAAGTACGCCTCGAGTCACCCCCAAGCCCAAGCCTTAAACTGCCACATCTCCAAACTGCTGGCCCTGGAGATGTTGCCGTTTAGGCTTGTGGAGACGCAGGCCTTCCGCGACCTGATGGCGGCTGCCGCACCTCGCTATTCCGTCCCCAGCCGCCACTACTTTTCCCGGAGTGCCGTCCCCGCCCTGCACCAGCACGTGTCGCGTAACATCAGGCGGGCCCTGAGGTACGCAGTCAGCGCAAAGGTCCACTTGACCACCGACTCGTGGACAAGCGCTTGCGGCCAGGGACGATACATCTCTTTGACGGCACACTGGGTGAATGTTGTGGAAGCGGGGACGGGGTCGCAAACAGAGACGGCCTACCTACCACCCCCGCCCAAGATTGCCAGCACGGGTTCTGATAAACCCCCCTCCTCTTCCTCCTCCTCCTCTGCCTTAACATCGCCCTCAGCCGCTAGCTGGAAGCGTTGCAGCACTGGCGCGGGGAGACGTCAGCAGGCGGTGCTTAAGCTCATCAGCTTGGGCGACAGGAAGCACAGCGCCCCAGAGGTGAGGGACGCCATATTGCAGCAGACGGAGATGTGGCTGTCGCCGCTGCAGCTAGGACCAGGCATGGTCGTGTGCGATAACGGCCGTAACCTGGTGGCGGCTCTGGAGCTTGCCGAACTCAATCACGTACCATGCCTGGCCCACGTTTTTAATCTGGTAGTCCAAAAATTTCTAAAGACTTACCCCAACCTGGCAGAGCTACTGGTGAAAGTGCGGCGCTTGTGCGCTCACTTTCGGAAGTCAACTGTAGCTGCTGCTAGCTTAAAAAAACTCCAGCAACGCCTCCATTTGCCTGAACATCGGCTGTTGTGCGACCTGCCGACTCGCTGGAATTCCACCTATTCCATGTTGGCCAGGGTGTGTGAGCAGCAGAGAGCATTGATGGAGTACCAGATTATGAATCCACGCGTGCCTCCAACTCAGCTCCCTCAGTTTGCCAACCACGAGTGGCCATGGATGGCAGACATATGCGATGTACTGCGTATCTTTGAGGAGTCCACCAAGAAGGTCAGCAGCGAGGACGCTATAGTGAGCGTAACCATCCCGCTCCTATGCGTCCTTAAAGAATCGCTCATCGCAATAAGGGAGAACGCATTGCACGCAGAGGAGACGGGGGTAGGAGGAGACGCAACGGAGCTACACAGTCAGACCACACTTTTGTCTGCTTCTCGGTGGCAGTTGCAGGAGGAGGAGGAGGATGGAGGAGGACGACGTGGAGGTGGCTGTGGAAGAGGAGGAGGATGCTGGCGGCGAGGGTAGCAGTCAGGCTGTGTGCGTCCCATTGGTTCAGCGCGGATGGGGCGGAGAGGAGGCGGAAGAGGAAGAGGAGGAAATGGCAAGTGATCCTTCTGGTGGGGGCAGTGACGTCATGCCTATTCAGAGTCTGGCACACATGGCTGACTTCATGCTGGGCTGCTTTTCCCGGGACACACGTGTTGTCCGGATAGTGGAGAACAAACTGTACTGGGTCTTCGCAATCCTGGACCCCCGGTATAAAGATAACGTCTCCTCTTTTATTCCGGTAGAGGAGAGGACGAATCGATTGCTGGAATACCAGAGGGAACTCGTGCAGAACATGATGGAGATTTTCCCACCCACCATCGCTGGCGGCAGAGAGGAGAGGGTCTCCCAGAGTCCCTCAACATCGATCAGGCCCACAGCCACCAGGGGAACACTCTCCAAGGTGTGGGACACGTTCATGGCACCCCCTCGTGCAACTTCCATCACTGCGGGGCCCGCTATCAGCAGGAGGGACAAGTATCGGCGGATGTTGCGGGAGTACCTGGCAGACCGTAACCCTGTCCTCCCCGATCCCTCGGCGTCCTACACTTACTGGGTCTCCAAGTTGGACACGTGGCTGGAACTGTCCCTGTACGCCTTGGAGGTGCTTGCCTGCCCTGCCGCCAGCGTGCTATCAGAAAGGGTGTTCAGCGCAGCCGGGGGCATTATAACCGATAAGCGCAGCCGCCTGTCAACCGACAGTGCCGACAGGCTGACGCTAATCAAAATGAACAGCAAGTGGATTGACCCGGACTTTGCTTCTCCAACAGTGGAAAGCAGCCAAAAGTGAAGTGCCATCTGTATGAAGTGCCATTTCCTCCTCCACCTCCTCCTCCTCCTCCTTAACCGCCGTAGAATTGCTCCGTAAATAAAAAAAATTTATATATTTATGGCTCACCTCTTGGGCCTCCACAAAATTTTTAAGAGGTCTCACCTCTTGGGCCTCCACATAATTTTATCGAGGTCTCACCTCTTGGGCCTCCACATAATTTTATCGAGGTCTCACCTCTTGGGCCTCCACAAAATTTTTAAGAGGTCTCACCTCTTGGGCCTCCACAAATTTTTAAGAGGTCTCACCTCTTGGGCCTCCACATAATTTTTAAGAGGTCTCACCTCTTGGGCCTCCACATAATTTTTAAGAGGTCTCACCTCTTGGGCCTCCACAAAATTTTTAAGAGGTCTCACCTCTTGGGCCTCCACATAATTTTTAAGAGGTCTCACCTCTTGGGCCTCCACATAATTTTTAAGAGGTCTCACCTCTTGGGCCTCCACATAATTTTTAAGAGGTCTCACCTCTTGGGCCTCCACATAATTTTTAAGAGGTCTCACCTCTTGGGCCTTCACAAAATTTTTAAGAGGTCTCACCTCTTGGGCCTCCACATAATTTTTAAGAGGTCTCACCTCTTGGGCCTCCACATATTTTTTAAGAGGTCTCACCTCTTGGGCCTCCACATAATTTTTAAGAGGTCTCACATCTTGGGCCTCCACATAATTTTTAAGAGGTCTCACCTCTTGGGCCTCCACATAATTTTAAGAGGTCTCACCTCTTGGGCCTCCACATAATTTTTAAGAGGTCTCACCTCTTGGGCCTCCACATAATTTTTAAGAGGTCTCACCTCTTGGGCCTCCACATAATTTTTAAGAGGTCTCACCTCTTGGGCCTCCACATAATTTTTAAGAGGTCTCACCTCTTGGGCCTCCACATAATTTTTAAGAGGTCTCACCTCTTGGGCCTCCACATAATTTTTAAGAGGTCTCACCTCTTGGGCCTCCACAAAATTTTTAAGAGGTCTCACCTCTTGGGCCTCCACATAATTTTTAAGAGGTCTCACCTCTTGGGCCTCCACATAATTTTTAAGAGGTCTCACCTCTTGGGCCTCCACATAATTTTTAAGAGGTCTCACCTCTTGGGCCTCCACAATTTTTAAGAGGTCTCAATTCTTGGGCCTCCACAAAATTTTTAAGAGGTCTCACCTCTTGGGCCTCCACAAAATTTTTAAGAGGTTTCACCTCTTGGGCCTCCACATAATTTTTAAGAGGTCTCACCTCTTGGGCCTCCACATAATTTTATCGAGGTCTCACCTCTTGGGCCTCCAAATAATTTTTAAGAGGTCTCACCTCTTGGGCCTCCACATAATTTTATCGAGGTCTCACCTCTTGGGTCTCCACAAAATTTTTAAGAGGTCTCACCTCTTGGGCCTCCACATAATTTTTAAGAGGTCTCACCTCTTGGGCCTCCACATAATTTTTAAGAGGTTTCACCTCTTGGGCCTCCACATAATTTTTAAGAGGTCTCACCTCTTTAGCCTCCACACAATTTTTAAGACGTCTCACCTCTTGGGCCTACAAACAATTTTTATTATGGCTCACCTCTTGGGCCTTAATACAATTTTTAAGAGGTCTCACCTCTTGGGCCACCATATAATTTTTTCGAGGGCTCACCTCAAGCTAACTTTGCGCACTCATTAAAATATTTTCACAACAAGGACCTAAGAGCCCTCGATGGGAGAGCTTTGTGTGGGGGCCTGTTATAGGGAAGAGATGCGGCCCTGCGGGCTCTAGCCTGCCTTCTCCATGAGCCTCTGGCCAGCCCACGGCCTCTTCCTGCCTTTTGCGGTCCTACGCATCCCTCAACATCCCCACTGCTTTACCTGCTAGACATGACACTGGGCCAGGTCGGGTCACTGACTTCGTCATACTCAACCACCTCCTCTTACACTGCCTCACTTTGCTCCAACAGCCTCCCTTGCTGGCAACTGTGTCTCATCATCGTCCCTAATCATTTTACACTTTAGTGCCCGTTCCACACCACCATCAGCTAGAGATGGAGCTTGCTCCAGTGTTTGGGCATCAGAACAAACAAAATCCTCAGATAGCTCCTGCGATTCTTGCATGGGTGGGAACACTGGGTTGATAACATTGGGCAGGGTGGGAGGAAGGAGGGTCAGAGTGAGGTCCCTGCAGTTTCTGCAGGCTATCGACGAGACTGGACTTTGTGGACTTGACTGGGTGGTGGACAGATTTAAAAGGAGAATCTAGAAGGAGAAGGAGGGGTTTGCCGAGCTGTCTGTAAGGGTTGCGGAAATCCAGACAGAACCAAGGCCCCAAACTTGGGTGGGGGTAGCAGGTTTGCCCGTCCCCGCCTCCACAACATTCACCCAGTGTGCTGTCAGGGAGAGGTTGCACCGCTAACCAAGTGTGTAAGCTTCGGTCGGCGTGGATGATGTTTTGGGACATGTGCCTGGGCAAGGCAGGGATGGCACAGAGGGAAAAATAGTGATGGCTTGATTGCTTTCCCCCTTGCCTATGCCATCTGTGGTTGTCATAGGCAACGTGATTTTAAGGGGTGCAGAATTTCATCTTTTTTGTCTAGTTTGGCTTGGGGTCCATGGCAATGTAGAGGAAAGAAGGTTTCCTTGTATGGTCTCACTTTACAGAGAGGTTACATTGTCTTTGGAGTGTATTGTTGAGAGGCTGTGATAGTGGCGTAATAGTGCGACTTGGGCGCGTTATATGCACCCAGACATGCTTCCCCTGCTGTCCTAGTTGCATTCCAGCAGTGTTGGCATCCTTTTCTGAGGTTTCAGGGTGGACTTGGTGACCTCCAAGTGGTCGAATTGAGATTTCCAAGTGGCGAGCATTTTTTTCCCATAGACTTTAATGGGATTCGATATTCGGTCGAATAGTCGAATTTCGCGGTCTATTCGAATCGAATTTCGAACTTTCGAATATTTCACTACTCGCTCATCTCTACCACCGACTCTTGGCTGGGGGTTTAAGATGTCATCTGGGAGGAAGTGGATGACTGAGTCAGCCATCCAAGAACATCTGGGTTGGTGGTCAACACATGACCACTAGATGACACCGGTAGCTGTGGCCTCGCTGAGTGACCCCTAATGCCACGTCCCCTTCCTCTGTTGAGACCTGTGCCTGTTCCCAAAAAATTTTTGCCACTGCCACTCACCTGTGAAGGGCCTGTCACCCCTCTGTATGACATCCTGTTTGATAAAAAAAATTTAAATAAAATAAAATGAAGAATACCCCCAAAAATTATACTTTGCTCACTGCCTTGTACAACGGCTTAACTATTTCTTTCAGAAATAACGTCACTTACACATTGTGTTAACAATGGGTTACTGAACTGCAGTACAATGGGTTACTGCACAGCACTGTACACGTTGTTTATATAGCGACTGACGCTGCGACTATTGATTTAAAAGGAACAAGCCCAGAACCATGTCTTAACTCTTTTTTGGGGAATTCAACTTCACTGACTACGTTAGCACAATATCACGCTTTTCTGTTTGGATGGCGAATGACGCCAAAAATACTTAGGTTTTTTTGCGGTTGTTCATTTTAACTATTAACTGTTTTTTGGCCATCTCAACTTTGCCGAGGAAGTTTGATTTTTTTTTTCACAAAACACAACCCAAAATATAACCTTTTTCTTTTTTTTTTCTTTTTTTACAGCGACTGACGCTGCGACTATCAATTTAAAAGGAACGAGCCCAGAACCACATCTTAACTCTTTTTTGGGCAATTCAACTTCATTGAATACGTTAGCACAATATCATGCTTTTTTGTTTGGATGGCGAATGACGCAAAATATACTTAGTTAGAATGAACAACCGCAAAAAAACGTACTAACTGTTTTTTGGCCATTTCAACTTCACCTAGGAAGTTTTTTTTTTACCCAACACAACCCAAAAGATAACTTTTTTTTTCCTCTATACACCATGTTCCAAATTATTATGTAAATGATATTTATCTCTGATTTTCCTAAATGGTCGGTGCAAATGACAGTCAGTATAATAAAAGTCATCACCTGTTAGAGTATACATCGAATTTTATTGAACAAACCTCCCAATTATAACAGTATATTCTTTAAAAATTAAAAAAAGCTCAAAATGCAAATTTTTATGCACAGTAGAGTTTCTAAACATTTTATATGTTTTTAAGAACTGAAAATGCTCATTTCTGGAATTTGCAGCATTAGGAGGTCACATTCACTGAAATAAAAAGCTATTTAAATCCAAAACATCCTAACAGACCAAGTTACATGTTAACATAGGAACCCTTCTTTGATATCACCTTCACAAGTCTTGCATCCATTGAACTTGTGAGTTTTTGGAGAGTTTCTGCTTGAATTTCTTTGCATGATGTCAGAATAGCCTCCCAGAGCTGCTGTTTTGATGTGAACTGCCTCCCACCCTCATAGATCTTTTTCTTGATGATACTCCAAAGGTTCTCTATAGGGTTGAGGTCAGGGGAAGATGGTGGCCACACCATGAGTTTATCTCCTTTTATGCCCATAGCAGCCAATGACACAGAGGTATTCTTTGCAGCATGAGATGGTGCATTGTCATGCATGAAGATGATTTTGCTCCTGAAGGCACTTTTCTGCTTTTTGTACTATGGAAGAAAGTTGTTTGGTCGAAACTCTATATACTTTGCAGAGGTCATTTTCACACCTTTAGGAACCCTAAAGGGGCCTACCAGCTCTCTCCCCATGATTCCGGCCCAAAACATGACTCCTCCACCTCCTTGCTGATGTCGCAGCCTTGTTGAGAAATGGTGGCCATCCACCAATCATCCACTACTCCATCCATCTGGACCATCCAGGGTTGCACGACACTCATTAGTAAACAAGACTGTTCGAAAATTAGTCTTCATGTATGTCTGGGCCCACTGCAACCGTTTCTGCTTGTGAGCACTGGTTAGGGGTGGCCAAATAGTAGGTTTATGCACCAAAGCAAGCCTTTGAAGGATCCTACAACTTGAGGTTAGAGGGACTCCAGAGGCACCAGCAGCTTCAAATATCTGTTTGCTGGTTTGTAATGGCTTTTTAGTATCTGCTCTCTTAATCCGATGAACTTGCCTGGCAGAAACCTTCCTCATTCTGCCTTTATCAGCACAAACATGTCTGTGCTCTGAATCAGCCACAAATCTCTTCACAGTACGATGATCACGCTTAAATTTTCGTGAAATATCTAATGTTTTCATCCCTTGTCCAAGGCATTGCACTATTTGATGCTTTTCGGTAGCAGAGAGATCCTTTTTCTTTCCCATTTTACTTGAAAACAGTGGCCTGCTTAATATTGTGGAACATCCAGTTTTCCTTTAATTGGGCTCACCTGGAAAACTAATTATCATAGGTATCTGAGATTGAGTTCAGTGATCCAAAGAGCCCTGAGACACAATACCGTCAATGAGTTTCATTGAAAAACAAAAAATTTAATCTTTATGACTCTTAAATCCAATTTGCATAATAATTTAGAACATGGTGTATATGTACCCCAAACAAAGCTCTGACCCTCTTACTGCACTGCAACAAGGAACACAAGTGGTGCTTCTTTGAATAAAGCACCCCAATACAGTCTTTAGAACATAGTGCCCCAAACCTCAATGCCCAGTCACTGCTGCTCAGTGTACCAGAATAGCGATTTCACTGCCTGATAATCCCCTATGGATTCTATGTCTAGAAATTGTCCCTCTCCTATCCCTGCAATTCAGATTATCTATCCCTGATCTTCTCATTTCTTTTATTTAGCAATGTTTTTATATCACTTGCCCTATCTCTCCTGATGTCTGTCTCTGGTCTAAAATCAATTGCAAATGGCGGATTCCAGCGCTGCAGAGCTATTTATAGGGCTGTGACATCACAGGACCTGGCTGGCTGCTAATTGGCTACATGTCTGCATGTGATCGCATTGTGGGTGTTTACTTCTTTGTCCCAGAAATCCTTCCCCCATGTCATGCCATGTGCTTGTGGCCATTTTAGGAAAAAAATATATATATATATATTTGTTACCACGAATCGCCATGAAATTCGCTTTCGTGGCGAATCGAATTTTCCATGAAATTCGTAACGAATTCCACTTTGTCAGCTTCGATTCACTCATCCCTAATACCCATGAAGACAGGAGGACTGTTGGTGCCAAAGATGCTTCAACTACTGCAATTACTGAGTAAAGAGTCTGAATACTTATGCCAATACAATATTTTATTTCTTCCTTTCAAAAATTAGCAGCTTTCTGTTTTCAGTATGTTATTATGGACTATTGAGTGCAGAATGATGGGGAAAAACTTTATTTTTGAGCACAAGGCTGCAATATAACAAAACGTGAAAAAAGCGAAAGGGTCTGAAGTAGAGATGAGCGAACGTGCTTGTAACGTGCACTGTACCGCTCGGCTCCCCTGCGCTTGCATTGGCACAGGCAGCTGCTATCGTCCTCCTCACCCGACGGAAGCGGCTGCCTACGCCCATGAGAGCGCAGGGGAGCCGAGCGGTACAGTGCTCGTTACGAGTACGTTCGCTCATCTCTAGTCTAAAGACTTTCCGAATGCACTCTATTTAACCCTGTGTTTAGCATGGCATTTACTTTGCAGTGACCTGTGCATAACTAATATTGGATTATACCATATAGAAACACCTTGTAAATGTAAACGTGTCAGATTCAGTTGTGCATATTGAAGGCCAAGTCAGTTATGTCATGAATTATGAATGCTCACACATGCAGGTGAAGTAACTGTGTAGATTAAGGAACATTCAGGTAGCAAGCCCAAGTACCCAAAAGGTATATATATATATATATATATATATATATATATATATATATATATATATATATATAAATTACAATATGCCTACATAAACTGGCTTATGTATGCCAATATATTGTGACTGTGAAGGAACCTGTTAGCTGTTGCAAGAAAGCTCTGGGGAGCTCTTGTCCCTGGTTTTTATCTATGGTGTCTCCAGCCCTGGCTATTATGGCTATAAGTTTAGATAACTACCCACCCCCTCCTCCACACACAAACACATATGCACACATACAATGCCATGATCAGAAGGCTTGATTGGGACACTGAGAATGAAAAAACTCTGGCAGCCATTATGTATTATGTGTATTACCGCCTTCCATTCATCGCATGGGCCCAGTAAACTCTGATAGCCTTTTACATCAGTATACAATGCCTAAACTATGCATTGTATAAAGTACAAGAAGTTATTATTTTGAGCCTTCTTTTATATCCACTTTTTTCTTTCTGGGTAACCATCAGTTAAAAGGATTCATTTGTGACATTTATGGTATAGCCACAGTGTATAACATGTGTCCAATAAGTTCAGATTCCACCTTTCAGACCTGCTACTGTACTCGGATCAGTGCCCCATCGCTCCTGGCCATGAATGGAGAAGTGGCCATAGAAGTGCCTTGCGAAAGTATTTGGCCCCCTGGAACTTTTCAATGTTTTGCCACATTTTAGGCTTCAAACAAAATGATATAACATTTTAAAATTTTGGTGAGGAATCAACAAGTGGGTCACGATTGTGAAGTGGAATGAAATTTTTTGGATCATTTAAACTTTTTTTATAATAGTAAAACTGAAAAGTTGGGCGTGCAAAATTATTCGGCCCATTTACTTTCAGTTCTGAAAACTCACTCCAGAAGGTTATTGAGGATCTCTGAATGATCAAATGTTGTCCTAAATGACTGATGAAGAGAAATAGAATCCACCTGTGTGTAATCAAGTCTCCGTATAAATGCACCTGCTCTGTGTGTACCAAAAGATTTCCCAAGCTTTAAACATCCCAAGGAGCACTGTGCAAGCGATCATATTGAAATGGAAGGAATATCAGACCACTGCAAATCTACCAAGACCCGGCCAGCCCTCTAAACTTTCATCTCAAACAAGGAGAAGACTGATCAGAGATGCAGCCAAGAGGCCCATGATCACTCTGGATGAACTGCAGAGATCTACAGCTGAGGTGGGAGAGTCTGTCCATAGGACACTAGTCAGTTGAATACTTCACAAATCTGGCCTTTATGGAAGAGTGGCAAGAAGAAAGCCATTTCTCAAAGATATTCAAAAAAAAGTCTTGTTTACAGTTTGCCACAAGCCACCTGGGAGACACACCAAACATGTGGAAGAAGGTGCTCTGGTCAGATGAAACCAAAATCGAACTTTTTGGAAACAGTGCAAGACAATATGTTTGGCATAAAAGCAAAACAGCTCATCACCCTTAACACACCATCCCCACTGTCAAACATGGTGGTGGCAGCATCATGGTTTGGGCCTGCTTTTAATTAGCAGGGACAGGGAAGATGGTTAAAATTGATGGTAAGATGGATGGAGCCAAATAAAGGACCATTCTAGATGAAAACCTGTTGGAGTCTGCAAAAGACATGAGACTAGGATGGAGATTTATCTTCTAACAAGAAAATGATCCCAAACATAAAGCAAAATCTGCAATGGAATGGTTCAAAAATAAACGTATCCAGGTCTTAGAATGGCCAAGTCAAAGTCCAGACCTGAATCCAATTGAGAATATGTGGAAAGAGCTGAAAACTGCTGTTCACAAACTCTCTTCATCCAACCTCAAAGAGCTTGAGCTGTTTTGCAAGGAAGAATGGGCAAGAATTTAAGTCTCTATATTTGCAAAACTGATAGAGACATACCCCAAGTGACTTGCAGCTGTAATCGCAGCAAAAGGTGGCGCAAAAAAGTATTAATGCAAGGGGGCAGAATAATTTTGCACGCCCCACTTTTCAGTTTTCTTATTACAAAAAAAGTTTAAATGATCCAATAAATTTTGTTCCACTTCACAATTGTGACCCACTTGTTGTTGATTCTTCACCAAAAATTTAAAATGTTATATCTTTTTGTTTGAAGCCTGAAATGTGGCAAAAGGTTGCGAAGTTCCAAGGGGCCGAATACTTTCGCAAGGCACTGTACATTTGAAGTTCTCTCAATTCACTTCAATAGCACTTCTAAAATTATTCAAGTCAACACACTTAGCTATTCTCAAAAATGCTACTGAAGTAAACAGAGAGTGGCTCACGTGTAACAACCTCTCTATTCCTGGCTGGGAATGATGGGACCCTGTTCTGAAAATAGGAGTTGTCCCAATATACCAAATATAGATGTGTTTCTGTTTAATAAATGACCCCATA
This sequence comes from Rhinella marina, assembly GCA_900303285.1. Taxonomy (NCBI): domain Eukaryota; kingdom Metazoa; phylum Chordata; class Amphibia; order Anura; family Bufonidae; genus Rhinella; species Rhinella marina. Next base: position 17,393 of record ONZH01006228.1, read on the forward strand.
GTCTATATTTGAATAGTGGTAGCTAGTTTATGGAGGGGCAGCTTCCATAGAGGTCAACTCCCTGAAAGTTTTTTTAAATTTTCAGTTAGTTAGTTTTTTTAACAGTATGAATAAACTGAAGGGCTATTCACATCTCTGATTTTTAGTAAATCTGAAAAATACCTAGGCCTGTAATCATGATAAAAGGGCATCCTCTACATTATATCTAGAGGAAATAAGATTTTACCATCATTATATATTCACATAGATTATTTAATGTAAGAGCAGTAAGACTATACAACTCTCTGCAATACAATGTTATGATGGGTTAAAGAGGGGCCTGGATGTATTTCTTGAAAGTAATAATATCACATGGCAGGAGCATGAGATTTCAGGAATCTTTAACCAGGGTATTATTCTGATGCCCAAATTTTGAGTTGGGAAGGAATTTCCCCATAATATGGACAAATGAGAATCCTCTTCATGGGGGGGGACCTACACTTTAGAATTACAGGTTGGAGTTGGTGAACTCAGAGGCGTAGCTAGAGGTTAAGCACAGGGGGGCGAAACATACTTGAGTGGGCCCCCCACTTAGTGGCTTCCCAAACGCACGTGTCCAACTTCACAGGCACATACTACTAGTTGTGGTTATAATATTGTATTAGAAAGATGACTATATAAACTGCTAGATCTTCTATGCTGTTAAGTACAGTACAATAGACTTTCTACATACCCTAGTGTAAATACTCTACCACATAATGCAGTAAAATATAGGAGTAATAGGAGTAAAAAACAAGGGGACTCCTATGTTAAAGGAAACCTGTCCTTAGTTTTTACATCACTAAACTAACAGTCCCTTGCCCCCATCAGACCTTAGATCAGCGTATTGTGCCCCATCAGACCTCAGATCAGCAGAAAGTGCCCCCATCAGACATCACATCAGCCTACTGTGCCCCCATCAGACCTCAGATCAGCGTATTGTGCCCCATCAGACCTCAGATCAGCGTATTGTGCCCCATCAGACCTCAGGTCAGCGTACTGTGCCCCCATCAGACCTCAGATCAGCGTATTGTGCCCCATCAGACCTCACATCAGCAGAATGTGCCCTAATCAGACCTCACATCACCCTACTGTGCCCCCATCAGACATCAGATCAGCATATTGTGCCCCCATCAGACCTCACATCACCCTACTGTGCCCCCATCAGACCTAACATCACCCTACTGTGCCCCCATCAGACCTCAGATCAGCGTATTGTGCCCCCATCAGACCTCAGATCAGCGTATTGTGCCCCCATCAGACCTCACATCATAATGGAAGCGCTCACTTGTATTCGCCTGATAGTCATCCTTGCTGGGCCCCCCCTGACTCTCTGGGCCCGGAGCCGTCGCCCCCCTGCCCCCTGGTAGCTATGCCACTGGGTGAACTTTAACTTATAAACTAATTATAACAAAAAGTACCGCTCTTCAGAATTCCTATCTATGGCTAGGTAGGGTACGTGTGGTCAGCTTTACAGTCATTATATAATTTTAGATAATTTTACGCTAAACAAAATTCTATATTATTCTAGCCTTTTTTTTAGTAATTCAGCCACCATTTTGAGTAATTACTCTACATGCTGCAGTAAAATGAGAACTACTGCAATTGTCTAAGATATAATTATAGACATGTACGCTATTGTGAAACCACTCACTAGTCTGTTTTCTTTGAATGGTTGCCCAATTTTGATTTGGCCCATAATAAAAATTTAATATAAGTACATTTTTATTACAAATATGAATACTTGATTGCGCGTATAATGGGAAATTTTTCATCTAATGTTAATTTTATCTTAATGTATTTCACCATGGAGCCTTACTGGAGGTAAGTGGCATTAGCTTGAACATTATTTCATAGTATTAATCATAAATTTATGTATAGCGTATAATCCTATGTGACACACAGATCTGATTTTAATAACTTCACTGAAAACCCTTTATTGAATCTGAAAGTAATACAAAATTATTCTTTGGAATAACGATTATCTTCTATTATTGCTGACATCTAAATCTGATTATACCCAAATACATTTGTCAGGTATGTTTCAGATGGAAGTGGTTTTCATTTCAGCAAGGATCATAAAAATGATTCAGTGATGTCAATGTTCAATAGTGTTGGTGTTCTTATATCTTTCCTTTAGGGAGGGACAGATTTTTATGTCTCAGCTCTGTAAAGCAGCCAAGCATAATATAAATGTTTCCATAAAATTACTTAATTTCATCTGTCATTTACTTAAGAAAAAAAAAACATAATAAGAAGAATCAGTGGGAATTTTCCTAGGTCTTCCTGTCTGGGTAGATCCTACTTTGGAATAAGGAATCTTTCACTTCCTCAAATGTTTTAGAGCTCCTAATACACATCATACACTTTCATCAGCCCTGCCATTTGTGTTAGGGGCTGTAAAACACATCCCTGGGTGCCATCAGAAATAAATGTACAATATGTATATATGCCCCCCGCTCCCCTCCCACCTCCTTCATAACCACGGACAAGCACCCCCCCTTTCAAGACAGCGCAGCAGGCAATACAATGCCCCCCATCCTACTGTATGTCAATAGGGAGCCCCCTATGACCCAGCAAGACTGGAGCACAGTACCCCCCCATAGGAGAGTGTGGCAGGAAGGACAGAACCCCCCCTCCTAATAGGACGGCACAGCAGGCAGAACAACAGTACCTCCCATTGCCCTCCTCTGGATGTCTGTGCAGACCCCCATAGGACTGCGCGGCAGGCAGAACAGTTCCCCCCTTCCCCTCCTCTGGATGTCCATGCGCTTCCCCCCTTCTGGACGGCCCCGCAGGCAGCACAGTACCCCCTCTTCCTACCATCATCTGGATTTCCATGCGCCCTCCCCTTTAGGACGACGTGCTCAGCAGCAGCAGACAATTCCCCAGCCCCCCTCCCCCCGATCAGGATGGCCGAGGGGAGCAGATTGTCAGCTGTAACACACAGCTGACAATCTACTTCAAATGGTCGACATCGGTGCTGACATCAGTGTCGGCCATTTAACCCCTACCATGCTGCGTTCCTTTAGGGCCTGCTGTATGGAAGGGGCTAAGCATCGGGCCGCTGTGCTGCTGTGGCAGCGTCCCAATGGCTACCAAGCAATCCGGCTTGCCATGGTATATGAAAGCCTAATCAGGCTTCTGCTAAAGGCAGGAGCCTGATCAAGTTTAGTGTGAGTGAAAATACACTGCTGTACACTATACAGTGTACTGAAGTGTATTATAGAGGCATCAGACCCACTGGATCTGCAAGAACCAAGTGGGTCTAGGTCAAAAAAGTGTAAAACAAAAAGTAAAAGAAAGTATTAAAAACATTAAGTAAAAATAAAAAAAACCTATATCCACACATATAATTGGTTACAAATGTAAAAAATAAAAACAATAAACATATTAGGTATCACCGCATCCATAACAACCGGCCCTATAAATATATCACATGAGCTAACCCGTCTGGTAAACGCCGGAAAAAAATAAAATAAAATAAAAACCGTGCCAAAAAAGCCATTTTTTATTACCTTACAACTTAAAAAGTGTAATACCAAGCGATCAAAAAGTCATATGTACCCCAAAATGGTACCAATAAAACCGCCAGCTCATACCGCAAAAATGATCCCCTACCTAAGACAATCGCCAAAAAAATAAAAAAGATATGGCTTTTAGAAAATGGAGACACTAAAACATGATTTTTTTTGCTTCAAAAATGCTCTTATTGTGTAAAATCAAAATATATTCCTAAAAAAACAGACATATTAGGTATCGCTGTGTCCATAACAACCTGCTCTATAAAAGTTTCAGATGAGCTAACCTTTCTGATAAACGCTGTAAAAAAATAAAATAAAAACCGTGCCAAAAAGCCATTTTTTATCACCTTACAACACAAAAAGTGTAATACTAAGCGATCAAAAAGTCATATATACCCCGAAATGGTACCAATAAAACCGCCATCTCATCCCGCAAAAATTGAGACCCTACATTAGACAGTCGCCCAAAAAATAAAAAAAATATATCTTTCAGAAAAGATTTTGTGGAGACACAAAAACATGATCATGAGATCCAACCCATCTGGTGAACGCCGTAACAGAATAAAATAAAAAGTGTGCAAAAAAGACATTTTTTATCAGCTTACATCACAAAAAGTGTAATACCAAGCGATCAAAAAGTCATATGAGCTGAAAACTGCTGTTCACAAACGCTCTCCATCCAACTTCAAAGAGCTTGAGTTGTTTTGCAAGGAAGAATGGGCAAGAATTTCAGTCTCTAGATGTGCAAAACTGATAGAGACATACCCCAAGCGACTTGCAGCTGTAATCGCAGCAAAAGGTGGCGCAACAAAGCATTAATGCAAGGGGGCAGAATAATTTTGCACGCCCCACTTTTCAGTTTTCTTATTACAAAAAAAGTTTAAATGATCCAATAAATTTCGTTCCACTTCACAATTGTCACCCACTTGTTGATTTTTCCTAAAAAATTTAAAATGTAAAATTTAAAATGAAAGTAGAAATCTGATTGGTTGCTATCTGGCAACTAAGTAAGTTCTACTTTACACCAGTTTTGATATATCTCCCACCCCCCACGTGTACTTCTATGTGTACATGTGTCGTCATTATACTAATTTGTGTGGGAGAAGTGACCGCTCACTGTGCGGACTGCACACAATACCGTACTCAGAAGAGAGCACATACACATTCTGTACTCAGAAGAGAGCACACACAATACTGTGTTGAGAAGAGAGTGTATGTAGTGAGAGCTGTCAGTAATGAGATCTACACACTGCTTATAACACTGCGGTTCTGACTATAGATTGCTGCACTAACATTATCATTGTCTCTACAAATAATGGACTTTCTACAGAATGGAAAGAGAGAACTAGATCTGCTGATTAGAGGCTGTAGCATTCTGTAAGACTCACCATGTTGTGGATTGGAATAAAATCTTACTAACAAGTTACTTGCAAGCTTGCTTATACTGTGTGTTAGAAGCTGCTTTCTGTGCTGTGTAACAGGATGTGGGAGCGGGGCTGTGCTGGTGCATGTGAAATCAACAGGAATGCCTACAGAGGCTCAGTGGAGAAGACAGCAAAAATCATATCAGAGCATTTGTGAATGCATGTGAAACAAAGCTGATACCAGTAAACTAACAAGTGCAATTTTTTTATGTGCTGCATTATGGTAAGATATGGGGTTATTGATTTTTAGTGCACAAAGGTGTCCATAGCCTTTAAAGTGGGTACAGTCGTCTACATAGTTATTCCCCAACTTACTATTTCTGATACTATAACTAGAGATGAGCAAAATTCTAAAAACTACAATTTGGTTGCTTTGCCGAATTTCACAAAGAAATTTGCTTTGTGACAAATTACTTAATTACAAAGCACATTTCTTTCCGAGTCGCGGGGCAATGATGAGGAATGGTTATTGTGTCGCCCTCCGTCATTGAATCTCTCAGATGCAACATGCATCATCACTGATCACGCAATCGCAAAGAGTCTGCCTTAGTCATCTTGCTTGAAGTTTTAAAGTTTTATATATATATATATATATATATATATATATATACATACACTATATTTGTATTAACCGGAATATGTCTGCTTTATATTAGAGTGCTGCCTCCAGTACTTTATTTTCTAGACTTATACATTTTTGGTGAGTGGGACCAAACCCAATAGTAGGTGTGCCATGTAGTCATTGAAAAGTAATTTAGCTGTGGCATGAGGTTCTGCCTATCACATTTACATATGTATATTTCATTGAGGATAAAACTCTAGCCACAACTTTTTAATAATAATAATAATAATAATAATAATAATAATAATATATCATGTATAGTCTGTACGTACCATGGAGGCAGACAGCAAGAATGCAATGGGGACCTGGGGGAAAGAGGCCCTACCCTGAACTACTACTTCTGTTCCAACATAAATGCAGTGCATTTTTCTCAGCCACCACTAGAGGGGAGCTCAGTGCAAAGAAATTTTTATAGGCCCTGTTGAGGTTAATGGCAACTTCATAAATTCTTAGGCACTGACTTCCCCATAGTGGTGGTTTCTGACAGGTAGTTTTAGCCCACACTAAAGAGAAGCACAAAGAGCTGCATGATATTTATCAATTTATTTATTCCAGTTGTGTAGTGTAAATAGATTACATGGTGTTCAGAATGGGCACTATAGTTATAAAACACCTGTTTCACTTTCTTTGACATATTGGGTAAAGTTGTTGAATGAAGCACAACTTTTGTTTTTCATTATGGAAAATGTTTCTATGCTTAATTTTAAAAAATGTTGCATACTAAGCTTTGCTACAGAGCCCTTTGAAATCTATACATGCCCCTGTGTACAGTAAACATTTAAGTTACCAACTCCAGAAAGAAAAGGGGTTTGGATCAGAAATACCCCAATGGTATTTCATTGGGGCATAAATGGACTGTCCAGTACTCTAGCTACTTGATAATGTTTCTTTTATTACAAGTCTCAAAAAACATTTTGGGGCTTGATAATGCCCCTTCATTAGGTTTGCATACGACAATAATACATTTCATGTATTTATTTAAATTACTGTAGATTAACTTTATTATTGACTTATGCAAAGCTGACAAAAGACTCAAGCCCCAAAATGCATTATTTTTAAGACCTATAGCAGCATAACCAGACAAGGCAAGCATCCTGGGTACTATAATTTCACTGTACAGTTTAGATATAATACTTTCTTGCCAATAATACCTTAAATCCACATTCATAGACAGTGCTAATCTGTGTAAAATAAGATTAAAGAGGTTGTCCGGGAATTAAGAAAATGAAAATACATAAATATTACTTTATTATATATTCCAAAATACCTTACATTAGTTATAATGGCTTGTTTTGTCTAGGGAGCAATAATCAGGAAAAACAAAATGGCTGCCATTCTATTAGTAGACACATAACCTGTCCTAATCACACAGGAGGACAAGTTACTTCACAACACTGAGCTAAAGAGCGGCCTCATCCTCCTCTCTGCTCTGACTGATCCTGAATACAGCAGATAAGAACTTCAGCTGGATCTTTGTAGGAATGGAGTTCAGTACAGAGAGGATGGACAGGGCAGACTGTGGTAATGGATATTGCATACAAGAGCTGCTGCTTATTAGCCACATCTGCTCATGAACTCTATTCCAACAGAGATTCAGCTAAAGATCTTATTGGCTGTATTCAGGATCATAATCTCTGACAAGCAGAGCAGAGAGGAGGACAAGGCTGCTCTTTAGCTCAGTGTTCTGAAGTAACTTGTCCTGCTGTGTGATTAGGACAGGTTTTGTGTGTACTAATAGGACCAGGGCCATTTTGTTTCCCCTGATTGGTCCCTAGTCAAAACAAACCATTCTAACTAATGACAGGTATTTGGGAATATATTTATAATAAAATCATATTTAAGGATTTTAATTTCCTTAATTCCTGGAGAACCCCTTTAACTGGGAGATCCAACCAAAGGGCATGTGTATCTCATAAGCACATAAGAATCAGTGCTTTGTAAAATCAGTCATCAGGTACTATATTACTGAGGTGTAGGCAATGATTGAGCTGTTGATTGCTCTAGTAGGGCCTCTGCAGTGGAGTGTTATGTATTGAATGTACCATATTGTTCTCAACATCACCAGGACTAGATGCTTTTTTGGCTGCCAGACGAGGGCGGCTCTATTTTATTTTTACTGTGTACTAAATGTACTATACAGGACTTTAAAGTGGGTACTGCCTTCTACATAGTGATTCCCCAACTTACTATTTCTGATACTATAACTAGAGATGAGTAGTGATGATCGAGCACCCAGGTGCTCGTGTGCTCGGCACAGCAGCTCCCAGCAGCTCCCGACCTGTCCCAGCAGGAAGTCGGCAAGCACAGTGGTAATTTTCACCACAGCGCCACCTGCTGGAGGGAGGAGGGAGCTGCTGGGAAAGGTATGGTGACGGATCCGCCATGAACTCCATTGAAAGTCAATGGAGGACGGATCCGTTTATTATTGTGTTACACCGATCGGATCCATCCCCATTGACTTGCATTAGGGGTCATGACGGATCCGTCTTGGCATTGGAAGGGGACTCCAGCATGGCGCTAAAGTACACTCGATGATTGGCCAAACACAGAGTGGACCCGAGCACCAGCATGCTTGGCCGAACAGCGAGTTCGGTCGAGCATGCTCACTCATCACTAGAGATGTTCTCAAAACTTCAATTTGGCTGTTTTGCCGAATTTCACAAAGAAATTGACTTTGTGAAGAATTACTTCATTACAAAGAACATTTCTTTCCGAGTAGCGGGGCAATGATGGGGAATGCCTGTGACTACCATGCATCCCTACCATGCATGTGTTTGTCTACCTGTGTCCTGTGTGGTTGTTTCGGTTCCAGTTTATGTGCCTGGGTTCCAGTCTTTCTCATGTTTATATGGATTGCTGGTGCTGGCACCATCAGTCTCGGCAGGTAAGTGGCCAAGTGCACTGGGATCATACTGGAGGTGCGACCAGTGAGCCTTCAGCTAAGTTCATCTTAACAACCAGGGACTCTTTGAAGAACGGGGCTCACTGAGTCTCTTCCCTCTGGGTTTGGCCCCAAGTCAAACCAGTGCACTTGGTCCAGTGGTATTACTTGCCACTGGTCCTTTACCTGCTGGTTCAGTTTCCTGCTATGTCTGTATCTCTGTGAATAAAACATTTGTGTTGGTCCTTGCAATGTTGTCTTATTGCTTGCCTTGTGTTGTTTGCCTGAAATATGTTCTAGGGGTCCATATGATCCTCTCTAGAACATGACAAAACCTGAACATAATTTCTTGTTGACCTCTCCCATTTTCAGCTGGGGAATATCTGAGGTGACAGGGCTTGGGGGTTAAAAATAATTTTGTCCTCACAAAAAAGGGAAAGAGGGAATGCTCCTATGGCAACCAGTTGTCTTACTGCCAGACACAAAATAGTGAGGAAGTGAAGAATGCAAGACATGGTTGTTCTCCTCAGAGAAGATAGAGCAGACAATTTTTTGTATATTTCTTTGTTGTTTTTGCAAAACTGATGGAAAGAAAGAGATTAGGAAATAAATTGATGAGTTTCTATAGTTGTTTTTTTAAGCATTTTATGTTTACTTTTCAGCCTAATTTCACATTGGCAATGTTTTTATTCAGATGTAGTCCTTTTTCACAAAAAGAATCTGGACAGAACACTGACCAGTCATTTCAATGAGTATATGCACACAAGAATTGTTTTTCACTGACATCTATCAATTTAGGGAAAAATGTAGCATGTTCTATCTTTATCTATTTTTTCCACACAGGACTGATCCATTCAAATAAATCATTGGAGAAAAGCTATGATTTAAAAATCACAATGTTGTAAACAATCTGCTTACATTGTTTTAGAACTTAAAGGGGATGTGCAAGAATGGTAGTGGGAGGGGGTGGCAATTCTCCACCCCCACACAAATTACTTATCTGTGGCAATATCAAACCAGATGTTGACATTTTGGGAGCCCAGAGGAGTATCCTAGGCATGGAGGAGGAGGAGGAGGAGTGGAGAGCTGTTGCTGGAAAACAGGTAAGTGTGTGTGTGTGTGGGGGGGAGCGTTGGTCGCCAAAAGCCCCCATTCTTTCGTAACCCCTTTAAGATAATTTAGTTTCATTTTTTTGATAATATAATCTGCAACAATTGAAACAGACTTTAATATTTATTTAACATTCCTGTCAGTTTAGAAAAAAACAGAACTGTAGAATAACGTCATCATATTTCACAGTGCAGTTAAGTTAGATGAAAAGTGGCTTTTAGGCTACTTAATCATACACATTGTTTTATGCTCCGTTCTTGCACTCTGTCCCTTTGATGCTGTGAAAGGTCTACAATTGAGTGCATGTTTTGTAAATCATTGATTTGCCTGTCTGACTACACAGAGACGTCTGTGCTCCTACCCATCCTTCCTTTATTTCAAATAATTTGTTGAGTGCAGCAAAGTCACAGTTTAATTTTACAGTGCTGTGGATTGAGAAGGAAATCTTTTTTCTAACTCCCCAACAACGCAACTTAGGTTTCCATTAAGCCTTTCATGCGTAGGTAGATTGTCTGCATTTTGAATGTCTGTTGTTACAGGTGATTTTGGTTTGGCTCCTTGCTTTGATAATGCATTTCCTTTGTCAATTTGACTATACATGTTAGCTACAGATTTTTCAATATCTGCCAAGTTATGTAAATTTTTAAGAATTCCCTTTAATTCTCGTCTGGGGCCAGCATCTGAGTGGGAGGCTTCCGGTGGTGGCATTTTTATTGGTATAAGCTTTTCCCTGGCACTGCTTAGTGGTAGAGGGGATATTGAAGCTATAGATGGGTAAGATTGGCTTGGAGAGAGAAGCTTCTCTGGAAGTGGTGGTGGAGTTGGTAAAGTAGGAAATGGTGAAAATGAAGGTGGGAGAGATGGAGCAGGAAGGGGTGGAGGCGGTGGTGTAGAACAAGAAGGGCTTGTCGGGACAGAAAGATGAAGTGAGGATTGTATGGGGGATAGTGACTGAGATATTTTAGGTGGTGGAGATGGAGGAGGAATATTTGGTGGATCAGGAATAATATCTGGAATCACTTGCTCACATTTAGCAGTTTGAAATTCATGGCAAGCTGTTGTGTTTTTTCTGAATAATGGGGGTGTTGGCTTCCGTGTTGGTGGAGGAGAGATGTCTTCAGGTAACTCTGAGGGAGTGACTAGAATGGAAGGAAAGTGGGACATTTGGGATGTTGAAACCATGTGCGAATCCTGTGTCAGTGATGAAGAATGACAATTTTTGGCCTGATCAATATCTGTCATAGGCTTTACATTTTTGTCTGTGCAATCATCATTATTTTTTCCTGTCTTCAAATCACCAAATGCATTTTGTTCGAACTGCCTCGCCTGTTCCTTCACACTTAGTTTACCATTTGTTGAGGTGTCTAATGATGTTTTGGGGCATTCTTTGTTGTTCACAGCTTCATCTGTTCCACACCCTGCTTGATACTGAACTGGATCCATAATAACAGGACTCTCAAGTACTTCATAAATATTTTTCTTGACAAACCGTGAAGGAAGTGTCCAAGAACGATGCAATCCTTCTGAACTGCCTTTAACTGTGGGATCTTTTAGCAGTCTTCTTCGAGGTGAAAACTTGTCTAAAGCAAATTTACTTTTCCACTGTAACCCAAGATTAACAGAGCTCTGGCTTCCACCTTCTATATATAAAGGGTTCTGAGTGGTTAGCGGGTTTGTATCAGAAAGAAAGGTAATGTTACTTGATGACTTTGGAAGGTTATTGTTTAAACATCCACTTATACAAGACTGTTTGTGAGCTTCAATGGCACGGGAAGCCATATTGCTTATGAGCCTTTGTCGGTCACCTTCTTGCAAAACTGATTTTTTTCCCCTGCTTTGTTGAAAATGGTAGAGAAGAAAAAGACTTTGAAAGAAAAGAAGATAACCAAAAGTAAGGCTAAGGGGAGGACAGGAAAAAGAAGTCTAATATTGCTATATCTATTTACTATTATCTGGTGTGCTACAGACAAGACAGACAAGGGGTTCTTGCAAAAAGCATCTGTAAAGTAATCTGCCGTTTTTTTCCCAGTTCCTGACCACCTGTATACATCCGGGTAGTCATGCTTCATCTCTACACAGATATTTTATAACATCCTTGCAGAGATTGCAGCTACACGCTAATCATGTAGCTGACGGCAGTATACACAGCATTCAATGAGCTACTTCCTGCTCTGGTCCTAGCATTCATGTGATCGCCAGGGGCTGGGAGTCTGTGCAAGCTGCTGGGTCTTAAAAGTCCCATATCAGCTCTAAATGAATGTTGTACAGCCCTTTACAACCTCTTGGAGGGCAGTATTCCCATTTAACCAGGCTACTATGTCAGCACCAGTTACAGGATAATAAGAAAACATTTCTGTAACCAAACAGAAAAAAGTTATGGTTTTCAAAGATGCATGTACTAAAAGAATGGAAAATGTGCCTGATCAGGAATGAGGATAAATGGCCTGGTTAAAAAATAAATAAATAAAAATCCTTGCAAGGAATGCAAAATGACTTGTTCATCCAAGCAAGATAGATAGGGTAGATAGGGGGGATAGGCCTGAACAGTCAATCAAATTTAATTTTTTAGCCTGGAAATAAGGAGATTTTTCAAACTGGTGTAAGGAAAAGGTGTCTTAGTTGTCCACAGAAACCAACAATTTCACTTTCACTTTGTATTTTCCAGAAGACCCCTGATAAATGAAAGGTGGAATCTAATTGGCTGCTGTGGTCAACATCATAACACCAGTTTTTACAAGTCTACCCCATATTGTGTCAAGATTTAGCCATGGGATCCCTGCCTAAATCCTAAACATAATTCAGAAAATTTGACCCAAGAATTTCATTAAAAAAAAAACAGTTATGCTTCAACGGATAATTCTTGAACTCTTGGAGGATACTCATTATACCCATTCACAAGTTTTCTGCTGTTATTAAAAATCACAAACCCCGGGTTTGTGACTTTTGAATACCATTTGCATAAAAATGTAGAACAAATGGCATTTTACCAGTGCCCTCCTCAGAAAAAAGGGCATTGGTGTGGGATGTTTTAGCATCCTTTATGGCAGTTTTCTGGTATAAAATATGACTGAAATCTATGCCAGGTACATGCTGGCGTAGATTTAATTCCAAGAGCGTGGACTTCCGGAGGGTACGCTTAATTTATGAGGAATTTTCTCATAAGTTAAGTGCATCCTCTGGTGGCTCAAGGTATATAAGATCGGTGTTGAAAATGCTCATCTTGATAAATTTCCCCCTTTGTCTTCCTGACTACAATTTTCATACAAAAGCGGGAAATGCAGGAGTGGCTTCTGCTATTAGACCGCCACATCCCCTACCGTTGCATGCAAATATTGTTTTTCATGAGCCCTAACTTTAACTTAGTAGCATCACTGAAGATTTTGTCTTAATTTTCCTGTGAAATCAATGGGCTGCATTTACATATTGGCTCGCTATGAATTAGGTTAATTATGATTAAGATTTGTATGTGATAGCTTGTCTATTCAAAATACCAAATGTACAGACAAGCTGCTAGGAATATCTGGTGCTAATCGCCTAATGACACTGAGAAGACATCGCAATCCAGTGCTGAACTCATAGTGGCAACAAGCTAACAATTGTTGCAGCTATAAAACAGTTTTTTTCCATCTTTAGTACATTTGCTTTCAGCACAAAACCATATTAAAATGCTGTGAGTCACAGCACTGATATTATTTCCCGTGCATCAAGGGCTTTTTATATGGATCAATAATGTTCTTCACACTTAGAAGGCAGTTATTGATCATCAGCAGGGGGCCTTCTTCATCCACCTAATATGATGAAAATCTACTTTTATAGAATGAGATTGATGAGAATGTGTATTCCAAGATCAGAGGAAATAACAAGGCCTGTAGTAAAAAGTGTATTTTTATTTGGTGAATGTCATAGATTGTGACTCAATTGTTATAGATTGAAGTTATCATAATTTTCTCTTTCCATTCATAATCTGAACTGAAATATTATCAGGTCTATCTCATTTTTAACTGAATTTAAAGCGCACCTGACATCATTAGAGTTGAGCGAAGCGAGCTTCGGATGCATCATCCGAAGTAGCTTTGTTCAAAACTTTGGAATAATACTGTACGGAGATACAGTATTAGAATGATTGGGCTCCGATGAGCTGAAGTCAGTTATTCACAAAGTTGTGCGTGACTTTGTTGAATAACTTCAGAAAACCACTTTAAAACTTGAAATCGAACTCGGCTTTGGTTCTGAGGTACTAGTCTGAGGTATTACTTCGGCTCATCGGAGCACATACATTCTAATACTGTATGGAGATGGATCTCCGTACAGTATTATTCCGAAGTTTTGAACAAAGTGATTTCAGGTGAAGCCTCCGAAGCTCGCTTCGCTCAACATTAGTCAGCATGATCACCCCTGGTAGGATTGATCATTCTTAATAAAACTGTACAGGACACATTTATTAAGACCAACATTTGAGATGCTGTTCTTAATAAAGTCCTACGGTAAGTTACGCCTGCCTCTTCATAACTTCGGCACATCCAGCACCAGTTCTAAAGGTAAGACAGCTTCCGAGCTATTTTACATATAGACCATTTTTTCTACGCCTATAGAGGGCATAGTAAATGGTAAATCAGACAAGCTTACGAGCCCATCCCCTTCCCCATCCACGGCGTGTCCTGAGCGGGGCAAAGCTGCGGATTACGGCACAACTAGCTGTTGCACCGCAATCTGTGCCTGAAATACACCTAATTTAGGCATATTTCAGAATGATAAATGACCCCATCTTGCTTTTTTTCAAGACCCCATAACTATGACTACAAACATAACATAGAGATAAGACAATCACACTAATCTAGAGCATATCAGTCTACTTACTGAAACCTGAGCATGCAGTGAACGAGAGGAAAAAACAGAAGTTAAAACAATAAGTAATGTACAGACAGTGGAAAAGAAAAAAAACATAATGATTAAGGATTTTTAAATTGATTTAATAGTGCCGTTATCTTTAGTGGCACAGTTCAATGTGATATGATGAATACATTAATACTCATAAAAGTACAAAAGGACAAACCTAAGTGATAGATACAGTAGGACACCTCTGCCTAAACAACATTATAGCATAAAGAGTATGGGTAGAGTAGTGCAGGCTGTGTAGAAGAAAATCTAATGCCCCCGTTGCTCCTAGATGCTCATTTGCATATATCAAAACATCATTTTTCTCAGCAATGTGGACACCTATGAACATGGAACCAATACAGATGTCTTCAGCCGCCAAGTACACATGTGTCATAGGTGTCAGTGCCAGTGTCATAGGTACAAATCTGCTGACAGATGCCTTTTAATGCAAGGCATTTCCTAATGTATTGTGATTGTCCATGTTGCCTAATTTCCTGTCTTGAGTCATTTTTCCCATCACATTACCATTCCCATCATGGTTACAACCACCTTGCAATCCAGCAGTGGTGGTTGTGCTTGCACATTATGGGAAAAGGCGCCAGCCTATCTGGTGGCAAAGATCGTGGTAGAGTGCATAGGCTGTCAGTTTTGTCCACTGTCCACTGCTGACGGATTACAGGGTGGTTGTAACCAGGGAAATGAGCAGTGTATAATATGATTAAAAAATGAATAAAAGCCTATAATGTGCAAGCACGTCCACTGCTGCTGGACTACAGGGTGGTCATAACCAGGAAAATTAGCAGTGTATAATCTGATGAAAAAAATAATAAAATCCTATAGTGTGCAAGCACGTCCACTGCTGTCGGATTACAGGGTGGTCATAACCAGGGAAATGAGCAGTGTATAATGTGATGAAAAAATTAATCAAAACAGAAAAAAAGGCAATCATACTACATTAGGAAGTGCCTTGTATTTATTTTGTCTGAAGTGACACAAACCCTTTAAAGGATATTGAATTTCCATTTACATACTTCACTAACAAAACAACATCTCTTTTCCGGAAGTGGCTTTCAAGCATGTATCTGACCTTTATTCCTCCCCTAATTTCAAAGAAGAAAACCTGTATGTAAAAGCCACATCATTTCTTTTTATACGAACAGTTCCAAGAATGCTTTTTATGATTTTTATAAACAACAAGTAGTTCAATAGCAAAGCAAAGTGGATCCAAACACATACTGTACTAAGGTATATAAAATATTATAGAAGCAATAAGACAAATCTTAAAGGGGTTGGTCAGTTCTTTACAAATAATGGGCTATCCATCACTCTCTGATCCTCGAGAGTCCGGCACCCTACAACCCTGCAGATGTTCTGCACCCATATGGGAACTTAGGGCCCGAACTACACAGCTCTGCCCATTGTGCTGTGGATGGGACCACTTCTTTGAAGTGAATGTGAGTAGTGCTGAGTGTGACCATACAATTATCTCATATCCCACTACCAAACTATCAAATAAGAAAATATAAGTCTATGGAGAAGTGAGAAGTGAAGTGAGTTGCTAGTGGAAGAAAAATTCATTTTTCTCTGCTATATTCCAAAGTGTTTTTATATTCCATCCCAGGGATCAGCAACTTTCGGCACTCCAACTCCCAGCATGCTCATTCCACTTGTGTGGGAGTTTAGAGAACAGCCAAGCAAGTGTGCATGATGGGAGATGTAGTTTCACAACACCTGGAGTGCTGTAGGTTGCTGACCCCTGTTCTATCCTATAATATTGATTTATGCAAAATATTTTGAAAGTACTGTGAAAATTTAAACCAGAACAATTGAAACTTTTTTTTTTTTTTACCGGGGCTCTGTTAGTTTCATGACATGAACTGCAGATTTTATACTCCTGCTTCCTACTTCTGTAGAGACCTCAATGCCAGATGTGTAGGTAGGATCATATTGATCAGACTTTTTTTGCCTGAGGATCAGTGCTATACATTTGGGAATTTACTGCCCTTTTATACTGGCAAGCTGAAGATGTACTTATCCAGAAGGAAATGTTAATTTCTGAGAACTGCCTATCATTAAGCAGAGGGGAGATCTGCATTTATATGCAGCAATGATCCCCTCTATATGGGAATGAGTGATCACAATAGTGATCGCTCATCACCATAGAGAATTATTCTTTGTGGGCGGCATCTTCCTGTTGATTCATGATTCAATGTACTCCAGTAAAGATATGCATGAGGTTTTGTTCTTTTATCGGGTGATTAATGGAACATTTACATAGGTCAATTGTAGGGAAAGCTGGTTCCCAATAATTGCCCTGATCATCAGCCCATGTAAAGGGGCCTTTGCTGATAATCCGTCACTACTTTTGCACAGTCCGGGACAATCAAGTCCTGGATTTATTGCATATATTTATCATTATTAAGAAGATAATGATCATGCCGGAAAGACTAAGGGCTGTATTACGCCAACGGGCTATCTGACAGATTTTCTGACCGATCATTGGTCGGCTGGCCAATTACACACGCAGGTATTTTGTTATACACACCAACTATTGGTCTGATTGGTCAGATATTGGTCAGCTAATCTGCTGGTGTAATACAGTCCTTAGAGCTAGAAATCCAGTAGGCAGTTCCAGCAGCAGTTTTCTTCCGGCCGATTGACAGAATATTTGCCGGTTTGCAGCCAGATCTCAGCCGGTCCCCATTATAGTTAATGGAGTCAGGTAGAGATATTCAACCTTCTGACAATGCCAGAATGCAGAGCCGTCTGAATACTAGTGTAAAACTAACATTAGACTTAAATTGGAAGGTTGGAACTTTTTTTTCTGATTCATATATTTCGGCCACATTTTGGTCATAAAGTATTACTTTCCTCCAGGAGGTAATACACCTGACATTTATAAGTAGGTCACATCTTGATGTTCTTTCATTTCTGAGAAAGTACCAAACTTGTGCTTTAAAATCTAAAACAAAATGATGGCCAATTAGCCTCCTGCCCCCTCTTTTCCCATTACAATCTCACCATTCCAAACTCAGCAGTAATCCTGAGCAGCCATTGTGCAGCCATGATTTCTACAGAGTCTGCATCGCAATTTTAAATAGATATACTTTAAATTCCTTCCCAGTTCCAGAGGTGTAGCTCCAAATGCCGCACTTCAAACACTGGATAAAAAAGGACTTGCTGTCATTCATTAGACCTCATTAGATCTGCTACAAAAGTTCACACAGCCAAAAAAGAGGGGGAAAAAACAAGTGCTTTTTCTTCTTGTCTTGTGTAATACTAAGCTTGATTTGAAAGGGAGCCTGTAGGCTTGTTTTATATTCAATGCATAGAAGTTTCATTTGATTCCCCAGGTGCCCTATACCACAGTGAGAGAATGTGCGGAGGAGAACAGCATTCTGAATTTGGGCATGTACATTCTAGCTTTTAACATTCATTCAAATCAATTTACTGCAGGTCATTGTAAAGAATGTGTAGAGTCTATATGTAATGAGGGGACTTGGCCACTATATGTCACTTAAAGAAAGTTTCTTGGGGAAAATCAATGATGACTCTTCTTAAAACAAAGTCTTAACAGCTGCAAAGTTCTATTATATGAGGGCACAGGGTGACTGGCTTGAAACAGCAGTTATTAGTGATGTCTACTGGTGTCCATGTCACCATGCTAATTACTGGGGTATATTCCACTGTGGTTACCGGTCATAACAATGGGAAGGAGTAGCCCACAAATCAACTCCATAATCTACATAACTACAGAATTTACAGACTACTGCTGTAAATTATGTATTTACTGTTCTGTGTCTTTATAGGGTCAGTGAGTTTCGGTAAAACGTTTGATATTTTGATTGTGGGGTCCCAATGGTCACTGCAGAAGGGTTTCTTGACACTGTTTATTCACTTTTCCTTTCCCCACCATTCTCATTTAGTTCTGAGAGTCAACTATTGAGTGGTTGGAGAGACAGAAGCTTCAGGCTCTCTTCCATACTAAAAGGACAGATTGACCATCGGTTAAAGAACTACACCCCAATGAGAGTATTGTAGAACTACACACATAAAGAGAGAGATAGAGAATTTGTGAAATCTTCCCAATCCAGCCAAAATGTGCAGTTTATCTGAACAGGGCCTCGGGCTTATGCCAGGCCAGAACTTTCTTAACCATTTCCCATCCGGGCCATTTACCCCCTTCCTGACCAGGCCTAATTTTGCAAATCTGACATGTGTCACTTCATGTGGTAATAACGGTTTTACTTATCCAAGCCATTCATAGATTGTTTTCTTGTGACACATTGTACTTTTTGTTAATGGTAAATTTGAGTCAATATATTTTACCTTTATTTATAAAAAATCCCAAATTTACTGAAAATTTTGAAAAAAATCACAATTTTTTAAATATGAATTTCTCTGCTTTTAAGTTGCATAGGGATATCTAATAAAATCGTTATTAATGAACATTCACCATATGTCCACTTTATGTTGGCATAATTTCGGAAATGTAATTTTATTTTTTGAGGACGTTAGAAGGCTTCGAATTTTAGATGTAATTTTTAAGATTTTCATGAAAATTTCTAATAGTTAATTTTAAAGGACCTTTGCAGTTCTAAAGTGACTTTGAGGGGCTTAAATAATAGAAACCTCCCATAAATGAACATATTTTAGAAACTACAGCCCCCAATGTAATCCAAACTGATTTTTACAAAGTTTGTTAACCCTTTAGATTTCCCACAAGAATTAAAACAGAAGGAAGGTGAAATTTAAAAATAAATAATTTTTTTTGCAGATTTTCAATTTTTAATTCATTTTTCCTATAAGATAGCAAAGGTAAACCGCAAATCAAACCTGAATATATATTTTCCTGATTCTGAAGTTTGCAGAAACACCCCATATGTGGTTGTAAACTGCTCTGTGACCGGCAGTAATGAGAGGGAGATAGTACAAGCATTTGTGATCACTTTGACAGCTTGTCAGAGTGATCAAAAGCCTGGAGGCCAGGAAAAAATGTCTCAGGTTAAAGCTCCATGTTCTTGGCTGTCAGGAGGCAGCTGAGTCATGGAGCTTCTATGTACAGGTGCTGCACACAGGGGGCAAAGCTCAAGGACATTTTAAAACGTCCATTCAGAGATAGAGATCCACTACCAGGAAGTTTATAGTCAATGAGCAGACTGGAAGTGGTTAAGGACAAGGAGAGAGCGGTGTATGCATACAACACTTCTATTGAACCTGTCTCCTGCAGCGAGGAAAGAGAGTGTGATATACATGTGCTTCTATCTCCTGGTTTACTGTTCAGTGGTAGTCTCAGCACTCTGATCCCCAATGATCAAAACTTTAGAAATGTCTCTATGACATCAAACGTTACTAAATCTCAGTGATCCTTTAAGTAACTTGCAGCTGCCAGTTGTGGCAAATCTAGTACAAAAAACATTCATATCCTTTTTTACCTTTGGATCAAGGCCTTAAATTGCATTTCTATACATGCTAATATACATTAATTAAAAATTTATTATAGCTACTGAGTTATTCAATGAAAACTATCTGTATAGCGCCACCTGTTGTTTGATCTTTTTCTAATTTCTCTGTCCTGCTCACTGCTCACATCATGAGTTCCATCCTTCAACTACCACGAGGTCCAGCAGAAAGAAAACCTTCTGAGACACAGCTTTGCCAGTTTGAAATAAATCCTGAAACAATGAATGGAGAGATCTCTGGATCCATGTGAGGTACAGGGCTGGTTCTAGCTTTGTTAGAAAGAGGTTGTCATGTTCTAGGCTATGTATGGGAAAATCTTTTTAACTTTTAAATTCCCTGCTGCTCCAGCACACGAGGTCCTACAGCCACCTACTGGTTTAGCTTTGGCAAGGATTTCAGTATGGCAAGTCATCATTGAAAACTTGAAAGCAAAGAGGGGAGCTAGCGGTCCAGCAGGGCTGAAGTAGCAGAGAATTTAAAAAAATGAGTGGTTTTTGTTAAGCGAGCAGAAACAAAGTTTTCATATTATTACCTGGCTACTGGACTTTTTGGTAACTTCTAATGGTAATTTATAGCATACATTAAAGGGGTTATCCAATATCTTAACCCCCCCCCGTGTGCCGAGCCCCTCACAGGAAATATATTTACCCCACTTCCTGCACCGCTCTTGATCCCCACACTGCCGCTGCTGTTTCTCCCCATATACAGATGAAAACATCCAGTGTTGTAGTGGAGGTGGGGGGGGGGGGAGCAGCCAATGGCATCTGATATTGGATAACCCCTTTAAGTGGTATATTATCCTATATGTTAGAATTGGGGAAAAAACTATTATCTCAGGAATGTGGCGAGTTCTCACACATTATCTTGTTTTGAACTACCTGGAAATATATATTATTTATTGCAGAAAGTGTAAAATCAATTGATTGCTTGACCCTGCCTATTGTTTGATTGCCTTAAATTGCCTGGAAAAGCATTGTTACATATTATAAGAAAGAAAATCAGTTATTACACAATGACTCAGTCTGTACACCTCAGGATTAAAGCAATATATTAGCATTCGAAAAGTACCATTTGTATGCATAAAACTATAATGCCTGAAGCCCTGCATCCCGACTTATGAAACCGTTTCATGAAGAAAACTGAAACCGATCCATCATTCATCTTTAATATAGATCAACAACTCTGAAATTACGTTCCAACATGTTTAAGGGTGTTTTTTTATTTATTTTTTATCTGTTTTCAGAGAGAAAGACTGTATGCAACAGTATTAAACGCTTGGTTACATACATATTTAATAGACACCTCTGAACAAAACACTCTTCAGTGTCGCAAATCGCAGCACCAAGACAGATTCCAGACCGCTTTTATGATAACAGATCTGCGGCGGCTCCCACTATTATAGTGATTCATGCAATTATAAGGAAAACAATTTATATTCAGTACTTACATAGTGCTGTCACCCAACTCTTCATACAGATTATTGGCAGCAGGAGTCAATGGTTTTCCTGCTGGCAGTGCCATCTGGATCCTTGCTGTCTTTGCACACTCAGCTTGCCTCCTTTTTGAAGGAAAAGAAACTGAATTAGAGGACATACTGAGGGTCTTAAACATTTAATTGGTGGTACGCAATGAGGGATTGGATTTGTCTTTTGTATGCAAAGTACAGAACTGCATCATTTATACCATTTCTTGATTGAGCGATAAATATGAAGCTATTGAGAACAGACCTTGGGCACACTGAGGATAGAAATTGACTCATCATATTACAGATTTTAAGCATGTTTTAGTCAGTCTTCTGCTCGTAGATGAGATCTAGTTTTAGTGTATTATTTTACTCCAAAAAGTAGAAAAAAAAGTACGTAATTAGCTATTGTGCTATCTCGTTTTTCTACAATTTGGAGGTATACTGTGGGAGCATTGTTTGATATATACTGTACAAGGTGGGCCATTTATATGGATACACCTAAAAAAAATGGGAATGGTTGGTGATATTAACTTCCTGTTTGTGCACATTAGTATATGGGAGGGGGGAAACTGTTCAAGATGATTGGTGACCATGGCGTCCATTTTGAAGTCGGCCATTTTGGATCCAACTTTAGTTTTTTGAATGGGAAGAGGGTCATGTGACACATCAAACTTATTGAGAATTTCACAATAAAAACAATAGTGTGCTTGGTTTTAACGTAACTTTTTTTTTTATGAGTTATTTACAAGTTTCTGACCACTTATAAAATGTGTTCAAAGTGCTGCCCATTGTGTTGGATTGTCAATGCAACCCTCTTCTCCCACTCTTCACACACTGATAGCAACACCACAGAAGAAATGCTAGCATAGGCTTCCAGTATCCGTAGTTTCAGGTGCTGCACATCTCGTATCTTCACAGCATAGACAATTGCCTTCAGATGAACCCAAAGATAAAAGTCTAAGGGGGTCAGATCGGGAGACCTATCCATATAAATGGCCCACCCTGTATTTCTGACCAGTCTATAAGTTCACAAGCACCCAGCGTCAGGGACGGATTGGCCATACACCCTACAGGGAAATTTCCCGGTGGGCTGATGCCCAGGGGGCCACTCAAGTTCTCCTGATGTCCGCAGGCCAGGTATTGTATATATTAATGTGATGCTCAATGGTCACAGCTGCCCTTTTGAACTGAACTGTATTGCCATCCTCACGACGTTGATAGAGTTAAATACTGTGGAGAAGGCGCCAGTATTTTGTGCTGCACTGGTGGTATTTGATTCTGCTGGGGCGGTACTTTGTGCTTCATTGTGGTATTGCAAGCCCTACTTCTATTTCTGTTGTCAATGCCTACTTATATTGCCCCATCTTCTATCAACTTAGTTCCGCCTACAAAATGGGGCCACTTTTAGTTTTTTTTCCAGGGCCACTTTAAGTTCCCAATCCGCCCCTGCCCAGTGTATGCAAAAAGTATCTAATTTTGGCATATACGGGTCATTATGCATCAGCATGCCAATTTCTATCACTGTCTGCTTCCGCTTTACTATGCATGGTATACCTTTTTTTTTTATAATGGAAGTCTATGGAGACTTATCTAATTGTATCCCTATGCAGTGACAATCATCACAGTTTTATTTCTGCAGTATACACCAAGGGATCCTCTTGCTGTATTCCTCCGATGCAGGACAAAATCATACAGAACTGGGGATGGGGGATGGGTTCTAGTAATAACACACCCTGCATTTGCCTTAAAGGGAAACCTGTCACCATGAAAATACAGCGTAATCTACAGCATGTTATAGAGCAGGAGGAGCAGAGCAGATTAATATATACAGGGTGGCCCACAAAAAAGTAGACCGCATTCAATATCTCCATATCAAACTACCTAACAGTAAATCTGTCTTAATTGTCCATAGCAACCAATCAGAGATCAGCTTTCATTTTTTTCAAGGTCCTGTAGGAACCGAAAGCTGAGCTCTGATTGGTTACTATGGGCAATTAAGGCAGATTTACTATTAGGTAGTTTGATTTGGAAATATTCGAGGTGGGCTACTTGTTCGTGGGCCACACCTTATTTTATGGGAAAAGATTCAGTAAAACCTGTAATTTATTCATCTAAATAGCTATCTGTATATACAAAATCAAAGAAGAAATGCTGTCAATCACTGATAGTGATTGATCACTGATATAAATGAATACATTTTCAAATTATACTGAATCTTTACACATAAAATTATTTATCAATTTGCTCAGCTCCTTCTGCTCTATAACATGCTGTTGGAAGATTAGACAGCATTTTTTGAGCACAGCGAACCATTTGAAGCAGGTGCCATTTTTAAAAGCTTTTGAAGGACTGGTTAACTTCCAAGCCATCACACTGAGATTGGGCCAACCATATGATTAGGCAGAGTGGCCTGGGTATACTGGTTTATATTGATTCGTTGCAAATTAATTTGTAACAAATTGAATTTCTTGGCAAACTTCAGCGAAGCTGCCGAATCGAATTTTTCAAAACTTCACTCATCTCTGACATCTGACAGGTTTCCTTTAAGGGGATATCCAGGATTTTAATATTGATACTTAAAGCGACGGTAAAGCTCAGTTGAGCGCTGCAGCCTCTTCCTTCGCCTATAATGTCATGTCCATTGGTCACAGGACCATTGTGCAGCTCAGTCCTACTCAAATGAATGTGACTGAGCTGCAATACCATTCTCAGCCTTTATAAAATATACGGCACTGTGCTTGGTATACTGACAAGAGGTGGACGAGCGCTGCAGCCTCTTCAAACTGCAGTAGAGGTGAGCGAATCTATTCGCCGATTCGTTGATTCGTATCAAATCTTGGAAATTTTTAGCTGCAAAGCGAATCCGAATATTAGGTGATTCGCTTTGGCTTTGTGTGCATTCGCTACGTAGTTTGTCCTATAAATTATACGCTATTGCTACATATAAGTTACTGTTGCGTACAAATTCAATTCATTAGCGAAATTTTACTGTTAGTTCGTTTATCGTGTGCAAAAGCCCGGGAAGAAAGCGGTCACCTGACCTAGTGGGCAGGGCTTGCTCTGATTAGCTCAGGCTCGGTAAGCCAGTGACACATCACTTCTGCTGCCACTGCTGAGACGAGCAGAAGCACTGTGTGTGAAGTTCTGAGACTCTGAGACCTGTTTTGTGAAAATTGGGGTGTAATTGCTCTGGGAATCCATCTTACGCATATCAGGGATACTGCAGGGCAAGTGCAGGGCCTGTTCAGGGCTAGTAATTAATCAGGCAGGGAGAGAGAGAGAGGGAGAGAGAGAGAATTGAAAAATGTCTGGAATGGATAAGCAAAAGGGGTCCAGTTCCAGCTAGACCTCGAGCTCTAAAAAAAAAAAAGGAGAATGTGGCACAGGGCAGAAGTGCCAAAGGACCTGTAGCCGGAGCATTTACTAGTAGTATTCATAATACTTGGCCGTTGTTCCACCAGGCGCACCAAGATGCAAAATTGTAGTGGAGGAGAAAGGGATGAGGTAGTGGAATGGATGGCACGCTCATCTCAGTCTCAGCCGGATAATCTGCTGTCATCTGCTGATGCAGTATCCAAAAGAAGCCAGGAGTCAGACTCAGAGCATTCCTCCTGCTCCACCATTCCTCTCCAGCAAAGCTCGTCATATTCGTATGCACTTTGTACGCTAATGCGTACGTGTTCAAAGAGGTTGCATACCTTTTTACCTGAACGTTCGTTATTAGTGCGCAAATGTTCGCTAAAAGCCATATAATTACGTATATTGTGTACGCAAATTCAACAAATCTATTCCTCAAATATACGAATTTTAGGAAAAGTTTGGCGAGTGTTCGGCGAATAAAATTTTGCATGATTCGCTCATCTCTAAACTGCAGGTTGGTGGAGGTGCCAGGAGTCGGACCTCCACTGATGAGATATTGAGGATCTATCCTGAGGAGCATCAATGTGTATAGTATGTCCAAAAAAACCCATTTAAAGATTCTGTAGAAAGCATTTTTCCAAGAGGCTAATGAGAAAATGCACCCTGTAGCGTATACACAGGTTTGCCAGGCATCAGCAGGGAATTTGTAATGCCCTCCAGTCTTGCCTGATGTGTCTGAGCTGCTTTATTGGTAAAAGGGCCGAAGCAATGAGCAATTCAGCCAGCAGAGAACAGGATGACACTTTGCAGCCTGTATTCAACTACTGGAAGCAAATCCAATAATAACCTATTAGGAAATGAAAAAGATATGCCTTTCCCTTCTATATTTTAGCTGTAGTTTCCACTGTACAATATTTATCTATTAGTATACAGCTGGGATTTTTGTTTCCAATGGCCATTTTGAGAATTAAAGATCCAATTAATTTTCATGGAACAGATGTGAGGCTTACAAGTATCCCTTTACTTGAGATCCAAGTGCATTTGTACTTAAAAGGAGGAATTGTTGCAAAAACAAATTTATTAAATGATACACTGCCATTCCTGATGGTTTTTGTGCTGCAGATCATCAATCTTAAAGGGAGTCTGTCACCTCATTTTCACCTATATAACTAACAGCACTGCCCCACAGAAGATTGCATACATATCTCAGACATACCTGTGTGCACTGTGTGTCTGTATTACATGTCAAGAAAAAGCACTTTTATTCTGCAGGAAAACAGCTCCCAAGTGCCCGGCTGAAAGTGAAACTAAAAACAGCTTTCTCTCCTGACTCGATTTCTAACAGCTATATCTTCTGATATACTCGATATAATGCTGTGATTTTGGTATCATTTTAAAGCTTGGAATGTCAGCTTTCAAATAAGGTCACAACAACCATTGTTCTATCTGCTACTAATCCCAAGATATGAGCAGCTAAAGCTGCCCTCCCCCCTCCAGTCTGGTTTGCAGCAGCAGCAGAGCCGGGCACTTGGGAGCTGTTTTTCTGCAGAATAAAAGTGCTTTTTCTGAACAAGGAATACACACACACAGTGCACACAGGTATGTCTGAGATGTGTATGCAATCGTCTGTGGGGCACTGCTGTTAGCTATATAGGTGAAAATGAGGTGACAGACTCCCTTTAAAAGTACTAATCCACCCCTAAGATATTTTATAGCTCTAGCCTACTGAATTGGCACCAGCCAGATGAATATTTAACATCTACTATGTCGAAACCAGTTTAAATCCAATTTCACAGAGATATTAACTACCTTATTAAGAGGCTTTCCCATCTAAGACAATGGGGGCATATCACACCAAGAACGGAGCTGGGAAGGTGGTGACAGGAGGATCCCAGGTTTCCTTGGGTCCGGCCACCACCAAGAACTTTCGGGGCTATTTTCTTGGTGTCGATGTGGGTCCCAGAGGTGGGATCAGCACCTATGAGACAATGGGGGCATATCCTAATGAGAAAACCCCTTTAAATATTTTTAAATATGGTCATAATATGCAAACCTAGGCAACTGGAAAAATAAACCCCAAAGCTATGGTATGGCCTGAAGCCTCTGGGTCTTTGAGTTATCAACTGAGTTTTCTGGCCTGGTTCTGTAATGCTGTGCCAAACACTTAACCATTGGTGGCTGCACAGCTATTGCCTCTTGCTCCAAAGTACAGAATACTACTGTGCATGTGCAATGCTGAAGATTAGTCGGCAGGATCAGCCCTACCAAGCATTATGCATTAATTCTGCTGACAGATGCTCTTTAAAGAGGTTGTCCGAGTTATTTTTTTGTCCTTTGTATGTTTCTAACTAGTCAAATACAACAGCTTTTCCATACACTTTCTGCTTCTAAAGCTGCTGGTTTATCAAATTTCACTCAGGGTCACATGACCTGTGATGTCAGCTTGCCTCCCTGCTAATCTTATATTCTTGCACAGAGCCTGTACACGAGACGTTACTGTGCTGGCCACGCCCCCCCCCCCGGCACTGCCACTGCTACTGCTGCTATCTGCTCTTTCTCTGGATTCTTTCAGATAAAACATTAACCCCTTCAGCCAGAACACACTGAAGGCTTTACAACAGCAGCTGCAGATGTAAAGAGACACAGGATCTGCCCTCCTCACCCTACAGACACAGAGCTGACTGGAGCTGATCTGGAGGAGATGCAAAGTATTGTATTGTACAAGAACAGGTAGGGGGAAAATACTGTGTGTATCAGCAGTGTCATTGTACAGCTGGGACTTGTAGTCCTACACATACAACATGCTGCTGAGTATTCCAGCAGATATGTCACTCAGGCCAGCTCTTTTATTCACTGCCTTTGCATAGCAGGAAGGGGGAGGGGCAGAGATTGTTATTACAGCAGGTAAACAAAGGCCAGAGGAGAACCAGGGAAATGAGGAAATATAGATTTTTTTTGCCTAAAACTTGCTTAACTTAGTTATATATTGCTGCCCATCAGATTTACAGTACTACACATTTTTTTTTCAAAACTCGGACAACCCCTTTAACTTTTTTGTTTCGATGGGAATGATTTGTTCCTTCAGGACTGAACAAGTTTGATGTTTACCTACCCATTTTTTAGAGATGTTTCTGGTGAACCTTTATCTCCCTTCATAGAAATATCGGGGCAGTTGGGTTGAGCCAAATGAGGATGTCAGGGAACATGGGCAAATGTTCATTCTCATAAAAGCTAACATCTGTTTTATATTTATGGCTGTCTGAACAGATGCAATTTTACCTCAAACTGTTGTAATAGTTGACTCTCAGATTGCTGTCCCATGATGACTATAGGCAACAGCAATCAGAGGACCTTTGCTGGAATCTGGAACCTCAGTTTATTAGATTAGTGTTCCTTAACTCCAGTCCTCAGTGCCCACCTACCGGTCAGGATTTGAGGATATCTCACATAATAAATACCTGTGGTAAATCCTAATGCACTGACTCTAATTATATCAGCTTCTCAATACTAAGGAACAGGTGGGCCCTGAGGACTGGAGTTGAGGAACCCTGTATTAGATCACTGAGGTTATTGCTTGAGGAATGTAGGTAAGGTTCTTTTTTATACATCTTAGTGCTTAGTTCCAAAAGCCTTTATTTGTTGGTTTCATTTTATGCGTGACTGGATGAAGCCCACATATTCATTCAGCTGCATCGGGGTGGGGGGCTGGTATTTTGATGGATGACATTCTCCTGCTTACCAGTATAAATCTCCTCTAACAATCAGGCAATAATAAACCAGTTGGAAATAGTCTAAAGCAGACAGGTTTATTTTGCCTAGTAAATAGTCCTTAACAGCTTACTGCTGAGACCACTAAATACTCAGTGCTTTCTTCCAAGAAAGCTAGACTTAGCAGTGTACACACCAATGGATCAATGCTACAGATAAATGACAATGCTGTAACAGTTATTCTGCATTGCATTACGCTGTCGGTTCATGTCTGCATTGCACATGCTTCTGGATTTGGTTTATTAAAGCATTAGAGTTTATGCTTCAATACAGCAGCTTATGGAACTCTGCCCAAAACAGCCTAGTCTGAATGCATCTCTGCGGGGCATTGCACCAACACTGAGATGTATGAGGTTCTTATACAGAAAACCACTTATAAATGTATTCACTCTTGCTATCCCAGCCCTCTGTTGCTGACCATTGCAGGCAAATGTGTTCTTCTATAGGAACAGCCATTATTTCCTATACAATCTAAAATATGTTTGTGGAGGATTGTGCTCGTATCTGTCATTACTGCAGTTACATGAGCTCTGCAGCAGATTACATTTTATCTTTTTTTCTCAAAATATCCTAGCTATTTTCATAGTAGAAACATTAAAAGGGTCTTCCGAGATTTTAACACTGATGAACTATCCTCTGGATTGGTCATCAGTATCTGATCGGTGTGGGCTCTGACACCCGGGACCCACGCCGACGCTTATCAGTTTGACAAGGCACCTGCACTCCTGTGAGTGCCGCAGCCTTCTCCCTGCTCATCAAGCACAGTGCAGTACATTGTACAGCGGTTGTGTTTGGTACCATGCTCAGCCCCATTCACTTCAATAAGGTTGAAGCTGCTCCTAGGCCATGCAACCGATAAATGTGTCCTCACTGGTCTAGGGAAAGCTGGAGTGCCACTGTCTCCACAAACAGCTGATCTGCGGGGTTCCCAGGTGTCAGACAACCACCGATCAGATACTGATGACCTATCCAGAGAATAGATCATCAGTAGAGATGAGCGAACGTGCTCGTAACGAGCACTGTACCGCTCGGCTCCCCTGCGCTCGCATGGGCGCAGGCAGCCGCTTCCGTCGGGTGAGGAGGACGGAAGCGGCTGCCTGTGCCCATGCGCTCATCTCGTTCGCTCATCTCTAATCATCAGTATTAAAATCTTGGAAAACCCTTTAAGCAACTGAACTGAAAAACCTAGAATCTGCATCAACGACTAATTGATCAAAATTGCAATGGTGCCTGAATGGGAGTCTGCCACCAGGGAATTTACTGTTAAACTGGGCAATGTAGGACTAGTTCAGCTGAATGTAAGGCGTATTTCAGGTGCAGATTCTGCGACTTTTTCCCACTCATGCCAGTTCTAAAAAGTTGGTGTGGGGTGGGCGGAGAAGGGGACGGCCAGCAGACCACGCTTGTTTATTGTTTTCTATGCCTTTTTTAGTCGTAGAGAATTGTCTAAATGTAAGCCAGCTAGGAAGCTGTCTTATGTTTAGACTGGCGCTGGATGCACCAAGGTTATGTAGAGGTTGGTGCCTCTTCATAACTACGGCGGATCCACTGCCCGATATAACTAAAACACTGGTCTTAATAAATGACGCCCAAAGTTTATACAATGGTCGTTGATCCAAGGAGTTTTTCTGATTGTCTGATTAGAGTCAGGAATTAATCTTTTCCCCTAAAATGAGGAAAATTGGCTTCTACCTCACAGGTTTTTTTTACCTTTCTCTGAATCAACCTGGAGAATAACAGGCTGAACTGAATAAACAAATTTCTTTTTTCCACCTTCCAAACTATGGGAGAAATTTATCAAAATTATTGCCTATAGCAACCAATCAGAGTCCACCTTTCATTTTCCAAAGGAGGTCTTAAACATGAGAAATGGAATCTGGTTGCTATGGGCAACTAAGTCAATTTTAATAAATCTCCCCCTATGTTACTATGTTACTAAGGAACTTACTAATATATTGTGACTATCCATATTACCTCCTTTGTGGCTTGATTAATTTTTCCATCACATTATACACTGCTTATATCCAGGGGTTATGACTACCCTGTAATCTATCAGCGGTGAATGTGCTTACACACTATAGGAAAAAGTGCTAACCTCTCTGATGGCCAGAACTATGGGAGTGAGCATAGGCTTACACTTTAGTGTTCTCTTATAGTGTGCAGCACGGCCACCACTGCTGGATTGCAGGGAGGTTGTAACCCCTGTAAACGAGCAGTGTATTATTTGATGGAAAAATGAATCAATCCAGCAAAGGAGGCAATATGGACAATCACAATAGATTAGTAAGTGTCTTGTTTCAACTTTGTCCATATGAAAAATAGTGATTAGCGACGTTTTCAGAAATCTGATTTGGCTTCTTTGCTGAACTTCAACAAAAAATGTGATTCATTTTGAATTACTTTGTAACTAATCACATTCCATTCCATTATATGGAGTGGGCGCAATGACAAGTAATGGCAATCGTGCCGCAAACCCATCATTTAACCCCTCAGATGCCTCGTTCAACGCTGATTGTGGCATCTGAGAGTCACATTCAGTCTATCA
The DNA here is from genome assembly GCA_900303285.1 of Rhinella marina. NCBI lineage: Eukaryota > Metazoa > Chordata > Amphibia > Anura > Bufonidae > Rhinella > Rhinella marina. The sequence goes on from ONZH01006228.1 coordinate 48,451, forward strand.
GGGGGTTAATCAGAGTTTAAAACAAAGAGAATACATAATTACCTACATTTGATAACAGAGAGGCCGTCATGATTGAAGAAAACGTGTCAATTCTCCCATGCGCTGATGATGTCCCGGCGTTATCATGCTGGGTGGGCTTGGTGGCGTCATGTCACAGTGCGTGCCCAGTGTGATGAGGTGGTGACATCACACTTCAACGCATGCAGGAATTCGACTCTGCACAGTACCGCTTCCCCTGTCCTATATTATGGGTGTAATTCCCAGTATCTGCTCTTATTCTGTATACATGGACACTGCACAGTACCACTTCTCCTGTCCTATATAATGGGTGTAATTCCCAGTTTCTGCTCTTATTCTGTATACATGGATACTGTACAGTACCACTTCTCCTGTCCTATATAATGGGTGTAATTCTCAGTATCTGCTCTTATTCTGTATACATGGACACTGCACAGCACCACTTCTCCTGTCCTGTATACCGGGTGTAATTCTCAGTATCTGCTCTTATTCTGTATACATAGACAATGCACAGTACCACGTCTCCTGTCCTGTATACTGGGTGTAATCCTCAGTATCTGCTCTTATTTTGTATACATGGACACTGCACAGTACCACTTCTCCTGTCCTGTATACCGGGTGTAATTCTCAGTATCTTCTCTTATTCTGTATACATAGACAATGCACAGTACCACTTCTCCTGTCCTGTATACTTGGTTTAATCCACAGTATCTGCTCTTATTCTTTATATATAGACACTGCATAGTACCACTTCTCCTGTCCTGTATACTGGGTGTAATTCTCAGTATCTGCTCTTATTCTGTATACATGGACACTGCACAGTACCACTTCTGTCCTGTATACCGGGTGTAATTCTCAGTATCTGCTCTTATTCTGTATACATGGACACTGCACAGTACCACTTCTGTCCTGTATACCGGGTGTAATTCTCAGTATCTGCTCTTATTCTGTATACATAGACACTGCATAGTACCACTTCTCTTGTACTGTATACCGGATGTAATGCTCAGTATCTGCTGTTATTCTGTATATATGGACACTGCCCAGTACCACTTTTCTTGTCCTGTATAATGGGTGTAATTCTCAGTTTCTGCTTATATTCTTTATATATGGACACTGAACAGTACTACTTCTCCTGTCCTAAATAATGTGTGTAATCCTCATTATCTGCTCTTATTCCGTAAATATGTAAACTGCACAGTACTACTTCTCCTGTCCTATTTAATGGGTGTAATCCTCAGTATCTGCTCTTATTCTGTATATATGTATACTGCACAGTACCACTTTTTTTGTCCCATGTGCAGCACAGTGTTTCATAGTAATACATACATAATATGTATGTTTGTTACCAGGGAGCCTGTTGGAATTTCATGCTGCCTGTGGTTGGACAAGCATGAAGCTCTTGAAAGGTTCCATCAAAATGACTGTGAAGGTATCAGAAGAAATAAACAATGTTGGTTGGGGGCCCCACTTATGAAACCTTTGCACTGAGCCCCCCAATACATTACAGCGGCTCTGCTGACACATACTGTTCTACTCTGAAGCAAATAAGAGATTCACTGTATTCAATGTTCAAATAAGATATTCCTTTAGACAGAACGGATGGTAGCGTATCATTCTACAATTTTAAGACATATGGCCATGTCACACTGAAGATAATATACTTACTCTTTAAACCTGTTCCGCAGGTTGATGAAAGAAAGCAGAGGGGCAAAAAAAGAGAGAATATGTTAGAAATTAGAAAAGTTTCTTATCATTAACATTCACAAGACTTTCTTATCAAATGACTTAGGTAATGGCATTCTTAAATCTTTTAATGGGCACAATTAATGTAATACCTTTTGCAAAATCATTATCAGCCTTGTAGAATCCAATGCAGCAATAAATTACATTGACGAAAAGATGTCTTATGATAAACAGGCCTACTGTATGTCAAGTACAGCTCCCGCATCCTTTTATAGTCTGAATTATACTCAAAAAGCAGATTATTAAGGATAAAGCAATTTATTTATTTTTTATAATTACAGCAGCTTTATGCTTCAGCCTACTTGAAGCAAATTAAGGGGGTCTTGCATAATGCCAAAGCACAATTACACTCTTGGCTAAATACAATGCCATGTGTCCTGCCATGGGTTCCTAATACGTTTTCATAATCGGCTTCTTGCTTTGACTTGCGCACTGAATTTGTAAAGCCCCTTCTTTTCATAATAAGAGTTATTGTTCCTGGGTAAAGTTCAGCTGATTACTAAAAGCACCGCGCTCCGCAGCTAATGGCAGGCAAGCTCAATTGAAATATATGGAGTAAAAATGCAATTAAAGCATCTATTTCATCAAATGCATTAGGGTGTAATTCATTGAGAATTCATTGTAAAAGAGATTAGGCAAGCTATCCATGACCACGTTTCAGCGCTGATAATAATGTTAAATGTCAAGTGCCAACTGTAGAATGTGGCCAAGAACACACCTGGGGTCTATGGAAAGAGAACGTAAATGGACTTGGTACAAGTATTGTACAGAAGTCTCATTGCCACGAATGCTGAGATGGTAAGTACAACTGTCCTATCAAAGTGTCTCTACAATTTTCATCTCCTTCCAATTTCTCATCAATTTTGAAAAGATGCATTCAGGGTGGTAGAGTTACTGAGGCAATCATACAACGCTTAATATTCTAATGCATGGGTCCTGTTCTGCCACAAATTAGCTTCTTAGCTCAGTGAATTCTCTGCGCTTTTTTCATGATGTAAGTGAATGGGATGAAGCTGTAATTCCTCCACCCCCTACTACTATGTAGAAAGTATAAAGGTAAGCATATAAGTAGCCATCCCTTCAAACTGCATGGGTGCTGAGATTGAAACTTCCACCAAACTAATATTGATGTCCTATCCTGAGGACATTTTGAAGCCAGAATTTTCTTTTCAAGGGGTTGTACTACAAAAAAAAATATATATATATTCTAACTTTTTCAAACCAGCTCCTGAATCTGAATACTTTTGTAATTGATTGCAATTAAAAATTTAGTATAGCTGCCATGTTATTCAATAAAATGTATATGTAGAGCACCACCTGCTGTTTATTCTTTTCTTTATATTTCCATCTACCTCACTAAGGTGGTCACACATGCTCAGTTCCATACTCCGATTGCCACCAGCTGTATTTACTGTTAGAAGCTGTGACAGTTACTGAAGAGCATCTAGCAGATCAACTGAAGCAATTAATGGAATCCATGTGAGGCAAGGGGTTGGTTGTAGCTTTGCTAGAAATATATTGTGAAATAGAATAAGATGCCTGATTTTCATTTTTTTACATTATTCATGGGATTACATGTGACAAATGCAATTTAACACATTAACATAAAATTGTCTTGACATTTACTTTAGTTCTCAATGGGTCCCTCTGCACTCTGAAACACAAGGTGGCCGTGACTGGTCATACATCATATTTAAAGATGGCCCTTTGGTGCTTAGATCCAATAAAACATGAAGACAATTGTAATTTAAATATTAAGATGTTCCTTAAAGGAAAGCACATTTTGTAAAGAGATCCACTCTTAAATTTTGTAATTTCCTACTGTCATGATAATTTGATAATTATGGATAGTTAACCTATCTATGATTGGGCACTGTACGTTTATATCTTGCTGACTTGTTATCACCAGTGTAGCATTGAGTATAATGTAGCCACTCTCATGCACAGTGTGTGATTGAGTATGATTAGGGCTCATAAAAGGTCACAGAAGAACATTTTGTACATGGTGTAAATTGATCATATTAGGTGTGGTATTAACATTATCCCTAAGGGCACATTCAGGAAATTCATTATTCCACTTGGTGCTTAAGTGAGACGAGACTTCAGTGTCTTTAAGTATTTCTAGCTATAAAACATCACTCTTTATCAGGTTGAGGAACTTACAGTCATTTAATTCCTGCTAGATTATGAAGAAAAATCATAAAACTATCGCTATAGCGGACCAGAGATGCCAACATAAAAACTGTAACCCTTTGAAGCACTGGTCTCCTCATATGGCGAAGAGACCTTTTGAGCCATAATCTATGTACCCCCATATTTTCTCCCTTTTATAAGTCCATTTAAAAAGGTTGTCCAAGATCTTTATATTGATTTTCAGTATAAGTCATCATAATCAGATTGGTGGAGTCCAACTTCCACTGTTGCCAATCAGGTGTTTGAAGAGACTACTGCACTCCGGTCACATGGCCTAGGTTCAGCTCAGTCCCATTCAAGTAAAAGGGCATGATCTTCAAAATGAAGCACAACCACTATCCAAAGGACAGTTTTGTGCTTGGTAGGCATCAAGAAGATGAAGGTGCTCACTGGTCTGTTCAAACAGCTGATGGGTGTGGGTGCCAGGTGTCAACCCTTGCCGATCATATATTGATGATCTATCCTGAGAATAAACACCCAGAAAACTCTTTTAATAAAGTAGTTTCGCACAAAGTATTCACGCACATTGTAACAACAACCATCTACTTACTGTCTGTAGCTGACCATCACAATTAATATCGCTGGTATACAGCAAAGAATGATAATAATAGCCAGTGCAAGCAAAGCTCCTTCCGTGTAGCCTACAGCTTGAGCTTGCTTCTTAACATTGGCTACTACATCTGGGGTTCGGATCTCCAAGATACGCCCTCCAAGGCCAATATAGTTCTGGAACTCTTTATTTATGTCAAGAACTTTGCCATCTAAAAATCTGTGCAAGAAAAAAAATTATAAAAAGTAGAATAGTGTTAGATGTAATTTGGATATGATTTTTTTTTAAACTTTATTTTTGTATTACTCTTACATGACTTCTTCATCTACTACTGACCAGAAACCTTCATCCCCATACAATATTACATGTAATCCTAATCGAGTTGGACACTAGATGTCACTATAGCACAGACAAATCTGCTTTACTTCACCATAAATTGTACTTCACCACAATTGTATAACGCTGCAAATCCCTAATTACTAATAAATAATCTCCAAATACAAGGTCTTGGAATTATACTGCAGACTTTCACTATAGTCACACTTTAGGCCATTTTTAAGAATTTAAAAATGTGTACAATCTAGCAATTAAAATGTGTATATTAGTGAGGTAACATAATATCACCTCACCATGATTTACCATCATAATAAAATTGCATCAGCTTTAGCAGTAATAATTTCTATCAAACATTTCTTATGGCTTTAGAAGAGTCTTTCACACTGTTGTCAATGGCTTGCATCCCGCTGTTCTTTGCAGGAGATGTTTGAAGATGAGCTGCTCGTTCCAGCTCTAACATACCATCCCTAATGGTTTCACCTCAGAACTGTGTAAGTTACAGTAGGTCAACCCAAAACATTATTTCAGATGTAAACTTGCTGTGGCATTTTGTATCTTTGCAAATGATAGGCCCCGGTGGATGTATATACTTCATATTTTCCACAGAGGAAAATCTACTGTGCATATGCACATATGGCATGGTGCAGATATTGTCAAATTTGTAACATATATGTTGACCATTTGCCACAGATTTCACCCTCTGCATTGCATGCTGTGGATTTAAAAGCCATACTGCTATTCAAATGATATGTGGATTACAAGGTGAGAATTTCCTGCAGCATGTGAGATTTTTTTAACTGTAACTATATTATGCTACAAATTTTCTGGTACAGAAAATCTGTAGTGTATCTGTCCCGTATGACTGTCCCCTAAGAGAGTAATTTTAGAAGGTCTGATACTCCTCACAAGGTTCACTAGAAAGTTTAAGTTTTTTTATTCTGAGTTGAACAAACAATTACTCCTTCTGTAACATGGAGAAATACAGGGATAGATGGCAGAATTAAAAATTAATATCCTCCGGGGTATTTTCGTGAGCTGCTTCACAGCCCTTTCATAGTGTTCTCCTGGTTGAATGCCACAGCTTTGACTCAGAGCAGAGAAGAGGGACTGTGAAGCAGGTCAATGCTCAGAGCACTTCAAAGTGAAGCTCCACCTTCTGGATACTCGCAGGAACAGTGCCTCACAGACTAAAAGTTCACGTTCACACTACTCCTGATGATAAAACTCCACAAACTGTATGCTGTCCTGCTCTCCTCGGATGTTTACTCACTAAAGTAAAGCAAAGCAATGGCATATCACTAGGATATGCCATCACTTACTAATACTATTGTAGTTGTAGTTGAAGGTCCAGCCTCTGTAACCACTGTTGATCTGGAGAACGAAGGGACAGAGGTCCCGTTGGCATTTTTCTCACACAGCACCTGGCCACTCGATGAACAAGGTACTACAACATTGCTCCATTTATTGAATAGAGCTCGGTTGTAGTTTCACACATAGAGGGTGGCCGAGGGGCCTAAAGAAAAATACAGGAGGAGAAGTGTATGCCTCAATGTGTCCTCCACCAGAAAGGTTTATAAAATTAAAATAAACAGATGCAACATTAAAAAAGGAACAAACCTATATTTTTTCTTCCACAGACTTAGATTTAATTAATGACTAAAATTAAATACAAGACTTAACACTTTTAATGGTCTGGATGACTAACACAAAGCCAGAAGTCCAAGACCAAAACCAATAACCATAAGGCATAAAAAATAAAATAAAAAGGAAATAGCTTCCTTCCTGCAGGCTTATGATGTTTGTCCATTGTCAGGAATTGCTCTCAAAAAGGGATTCATTCTAAATTATATACAGTGAAGCAGTGTGTGTTCAGAATTTTTGGCAGCATTCTTCAACACTAGACCAAGTGGTCATCATTACTGCTGGCAAATCACTAAAACAGGCTATTTTTTAATATTAGATAGGTCAAAATGATTTTATGCAGACTTGTTATTCACAAGGGTCAACACAGGTTAATGCTCAACAATTACTGCAATGAATTTCTATGACTAACTTTTTCTTTTTAGTTATAATTAAAATATCTTTGTTTTAGGCTGGTTCTCTCTATTAACTTTTTTCAGTGCAAATTTTGAAGCCAACGCCAGAGCAGGTCAAAAAGAAAGGACACATATAAATGAAATAACAAGTGTTCTCTTCTTTCTTTTTTCTTTTTCTTTTTAGCAACTTTTCTTTGGCTTCAACAACTGCATAAAAAACACCTGAACATTTTTTTTTATAGGAATTAGTATTAGGCAATGTTTCATTTTTTTCTGACAATCAAATTTATGGCATGATAATAGTCATATGAATGATGTTTGGTATTTGTAGACATGCCCTTTTGTTGCCCAGTTTTCTTTGAAATAACCTAGAATGTTCTATAACAAATGACTTGCTGTTCTCGTCACGGCAGGAGCCTCAGGTGAACTCTCACCTTGTCTTATCACATGACAAGTTGCAGCTGCTTTCACTAAGAGGCAATGCCATGACTCAATTCTTCATCAATAAGAAATTGTGAAAAGATACTTTCTCTCTAAGGGCACAGTGACAAAAACTTTAAGTTAGATAGTGTGGTCTTCTGTTGTCACAGAGGTGCTGTTTCTTCCTTGCACTTTTTTTTAACTCTTTCATCTATTCTTCTTGTTATTTTGATGTCTTACAAGAACATTTTTAAATAAACTTATTTCATTTGTTATTTAAATTGTCACTGTACTTTCAACAACAGTGGACAGGAATATAAGAAAATTCATAATATATCTTATCAGAGAAAAAATGCCTCTTTATCCTCTAGCAGCTCACTCCTCCTCTCACCCCACCTCTCACTATAAACTACCATGGGCAGAATGTCTGTGTTTGTCTTTCTGCACTTTCGCCCTACTCCTACCCCCTCCCCTCTCCAATTACTTCTATGGTCCACATGTAATCTGATTGTTCAGTGACTTGACAACTGTCTCTCAGGATGGATTTAACAGAGAATATTAAATTAGGAGGGTTTAAGATGGGAAAAAGAGACATTTTCTCTGATAAGACATATTACAATGTTTCTTATATTCAAATGTACTATTGATGCAATATTTATGCAAGATTTGCTTACAGTTTGGTAACCTTTTAAATATATTTTTACATTTTAGAAATGTATATTTAAATAGGTGTTCAGTGTACACTTACTTAAAAAGTTCATTACGGGATATTGCTCGGTTAGTTTGTGGATCAACTGCATAAATCATCAGGTCACACTGAGTGTAGTCCTCTTCTGAAAAACCATCTCCGTACCTTCTGGCTCCAATTGATTCCACAACAACTGCTGCTCCTGGGATTTGGTCTTGGACATAACGTTCTAAAATACTGAAAGAAAATGCACACAGACAAGTTGTTAAGTGTATGAGGTGCATCTTAGAAACATTTTCCTGCTTTGATAAATATTGGGAATCATTGGCCTTTCTATTTTAAATGACATTTGAGTTACTTTTGTAACAGCAAGTATTTATTTCAGCAACATTGCGGGTAACTGTGCTCCTCCTGTCTTTGGCAACAGGTAGGCTATCCATATGGAAAAAGATGCAAAATAGACATTGATCAGTGCAGCCCCTGAACGGCAACAGTATCCTTTTACAGTTGTTTCTTTAGTTTGAAGTGTTTTAGTTGATTGGCAAATCCATGTATAGGTGCTGTGTTGCACTATACATATATTTCTGTAAATATATATTTGCCTTTGCTTTACAGGCCATCTGAACTGCTATATATTGCTGATATGTTGTGGTGGAAATGTTCATTGCTGATAACAGGTGTCACTGCTGTAAAAGGGACATGTTATACACTAACCCTAGGGTTTTACACTCTAGAAAGCAGGTTAAAGCATCAACAGTTAGATCCTACAGGAGAACGTTTGACAGACTAAGGGCAGATTCACATGACCGTGCCCAGTCTGGGAAACACTTCTGTCGGACGCTCTACTGGACTGACCACTGCTCCCCTGATCTGAACTGACTGTATCATAGTGTTTTATTATGCAGTCAGTTCAGATGAGGGGAGCTGTGGCTGGTTTGGGAGATGAGGTTAACACACAGGTCAGACTGAGCATAGTCATGTGTATCAGCTCTAACCATGTAAGGTTTCATACTGCAGTGTTGTTGGCCTGTGTATAATACAGGCTGGGTCCTTTTAAACAGGGAAGTAGTGGTGACCAGATGTTGGAGACTGTGACACAAGTCTAAAGGGAATTGCACAGGACTACTCTGGTTGATAGAGAGAGAATCCAGTATGGCTGCTTGCCAAGTAAGGTCTAAAGTGTAATTCACTGGGTAAAAGACAAGATCACAATTGATCCTAAGGTGTCTGGGAGCTTATAGGCTTGTGCTATGCAGTTAATGAGCCTATGTGTGTTCTGTGTAGGCTACAGTCTAAATAGTGACAGCTAAGATATATTGTGAACTCATGTGGTTAGGTCTGAGGAGTCAGTGGGGGCTGTTGAAATAGTAAGTGGTATTATGGTCAAACTTAGGAGAGACTGGAGTTAGGTACTTATGGGATTTGGAAGTATCTTTATCTATTGGGCCAGCAAGATAGCTACAGTGGGAACTGGTTTTGCAACAAGTCCGAGATGTGGCCTGAAAGTACAGTCTTGAACAAAACTTAAGTCGGTGGAGTAGATGGTGAGATGGGTGATGTAGTGGGATCCTTCAGAATGGCAGGTCCCCCTAACCTGACAGCTTCTCTACAGTTGGACTGAGTGCAGAGTGCGTGGAGAGGACCTAGGAAGTGGTCTGACTGTATTATTGAGAGTACTTGCTGGGTGTGGCTGAGAAGGGATGTGTAGGAAACCAAGACCTTGATATTCAGGAAAAGTGACAAAAAGAGAGTCAAAGGTTTTGTGCTGTGCCTCTTAAAGTGTCAGTAACCAAGATACTTATTGTGCTACTGTGTCTATCTTTTTTCTTAGAGGTGGACCTTTCAAGTACATCCCTGTTACACACTGACATTATTATAAGAAACAGAGATGGGACAAGTTGGATTTCAAGCCATCCTATTATCTCCACCCCAAAGAGTCAAAGAGTGGACATACATATGACAAATAGAGTTGCCTTTTAAACTAAGTATTGCCAGCTTCAAATTATATATGTTTACCTTGCATTTGACAAAACCCAGACTACTGTAGTCATAATCTTCATTGTTCTGGCCTGTTCTCCAGCATTAATGTGATTATAAAAGCCAGTTACTTACAGTACAATGGAGAGATTAGTGTTTTGAGCTATTGCAGTAATGTGCTTTTGTTTGATGTTTCCTCAAGAAAATCCACCGCTACAGAATCGAGGAAACAAAGTTGACTGAAATGACCAGAATCACAGTACCAGCTCCTTATGTAGCTCCTGGTTGGAACAGAAGCTAATATTAAGTCATTTATTTATTTTTTTAAAAACTTTTTCAAAACTGCGCTATAAACCTTAAGAACTAATGTCACGTATGCCAAGGTGTCTTTGACAATGCCTGCATTTAAAGCATCAGCTATTTCATTTCCAAGATTGTAGAAGCAATGTATTTAAATCATTAAATGTACAGATCTTGTCTTCCAATACAGGATAACAGAAGACTGTAGTATTTAATTATAGCTTTGTAGAATTTATACTCGGGCATAGCAAAGTCACGTCTCCACGCTGACATGAACCGAGAGGTTGAGGAGGCACAGTGGAAAAAAAAAGATAATGCAATTAGAGTGGCAAAGCACAGAAAGAGGCTGTATAGCTTATCAAATAAAGTTTATTCTCCCATTTGTAGAAAAATTAGATACTGCAATGCTTTAAAAGGTTAACCCTTTTTATTCTCAAACCTATTTGAACTTTAACAATTAGAGCTCATTCTTCCATTGAGATAAAAAATTCAGTAGTCAGCAACTGCTCTATTAAACATGATAGGCTTTGAAGGTCCAGATGATTAGCCATATCAGGTGCCATCATTTTCCTCTGTGGAATGATGGATGGCATGAGTGGTAGAATAACTGATCTAGGGATGTAGAAAAGGCTTTTTACATTCTTAACCCCTTCACCCCCAGCGCCGTACATGTACGGCGCTGGGGCGATGCGGGCACATGGCGCCCGCTCGCGGGTGCGGCGGGCGTCATGGCCGGCAAGTCTCTGCTGTTTCTAACAGCAGAGACTTGCCGCTACCTACTGTGTCGGCGGCGTCTTCCGGGGTGACTAGATGCCGTGATCACACGTGATTACGGCATCTAGTTGCGTCTAAACCCGGAAGCGTTCGCTTCCGGGTGGTGTACAGACACCCCGTGTGGCCAATCGGGGTGTCTGTACACCATATGAAAACTGTAATCCTCGCTGGTGAGGATTACAGTTTTCAAACTGCAATTCTTATTCTGGCCACTAGATGGCAGGCCAGGATAAGAAATGAGCAATTCATGGCTTTCTGAGTCTATAAAACCCAGAATTGCTCATAAAGAAAAAAAAAAAAAAGCCACAATATATAAGCCCATATTTGAGCTTTCTAATAGTAAAAAAAAAATTAAAAAAAAAGTTAAAAAATATATAAAAAATAAAAAAGATGTAAAAGTTCAAATCACCCCCCTTTCCGTATAAGTAAAAAATAAATACCTAAATAACAATAAATATAGACATCATGGGTATCATCGTGACCGAAAACGCCCGTACTTTTAAAATATAAAAAAAAAATTCCAATACAGCGAATTGTGTGGCGGAAAAAAGCGTCCAAATGGCGATTTGCCGTTTTTTGTCGCTTTTTTTTCTAAAAAAAATTAAATAAAAAGTGATCAAAAAGTCATACACACCCCAGAATGGTATCAATAAAAACTTCAGATCGTCCCGCAAAAAATGAGCCCCCATACAGCTCTGTACACATAAATACCAAAAAGTTATAGGGGTCAAGATTTGACAAGGAAAAAAAAAAGGGCAACTTTCTAATTATTTTATCACTATGAAAACGCAGGAAAAACTATACATATTAGGTATTGCCGGATTCGTACTGACCAGTAGAATGAAAGTAACGGATCAGTTTTAATGCACATCGAACGCTGTAAATAAGAAACCCGTAGAACTGTAGCGGAATAGCGTTTTCTTTGCAATTTCACCCGGTTTGGAATTTTTTTCCCGCTTCCCACTACACCGTATGCAATATTAAATGGTGGCGTTGGAAAGTACAACTTGTCCCGCAAAAAACAAGCCCTCATACAGCTATGTGAACAGAAAAATAAAAGAGTTATGGCTGTTTGAAGGCAGGGAGCGCAAAACGAAAATGCAGAACCGAAAAAAGCTCCGGGGGTGAAGGGGTTAATGGGGTTGTCCAGGTTTTTTTTATTGACGGTCTATTCTTTACATTGGCCATCAATATCTAATTGGCGGTAGAATCATATCCATTATATTTCATATACTGTTGCTTCTATATAATATGTTTTCCTCTGATAAAGTAATAGTGGTTATATTTCACTTCTAAATCAAAATCAGCTGCCAAATTAAAAGTACTTTTCAGTAGTTAGAGAGGAGCACAACATAGAATATCTGTGTAATTTATGAAATAAAGATGACACACAGCTCTGATTTTTCCTATTATTAATTTATATCGGTATTATAAAAACAACCCTGGAGTATCACGGTTTTCATTACCAGTCAATATCTCAAGTTAACTTTGTTGGCTATATTGTATAACTAAACAAAGTAATTAATTATGTAATATGCCGAAACTCGAGTGACAATGCACTTCACTTATACAACTTGAAAAGCTTTGAGATCTTCATCTTAGTTTTTCTTTGATTTTCTTTTTTGCTTTGTTGAAATTAATTATGAATAATTGTAGAAGATTTTCTGTCAGTTTTCCACACTTTTAACTCTTTTATGATATTATACAGATTTAGGAGACTAAAAGGAAAAACATCCTTGTTGCTCATAGCAGCCAATCACAGCACAGCTTAAAATGAGAGCTCTACTATGGTTGGTTGCTAGGGGACACAATTTTTATAAATTTTTTAAATGAAAACTTCTATACGTCTGCTAAAAAATCATTTGTAAAAAACATGATGCACACAGAGGTTCTATATATAGTAGCAATATGTGTCAAATAATCAGAATCAACATCAGAGATAGTGAGCCTCTATAGTCAGCCTATACAGAGCATGATTTAATAACATGGCTGTATACACATGTAATACTGTATCGTTAATACCAAATTAGAGTTTTCCCAGTAGCAACTGGGATCCAATAGAGAATCTGTGGTATTTTGGCGATCTACCTGGTGCAGATGTAGGGTCTGGTCACATTCTTTCAGAGCCTTCCTGTTGGAGGTATACGGCATGTTGGATGGATTTTTACACCTCCAACTGAAGGCTCTGCCAAACACTCATTAGGTCAACAGCTATCACGCCCAATTAATACACATACATGCATGACTCTGCAAAGCTTCCCTATGTTCTCAGTATGAAAATAGGCCACTGCCAGATCCCTCTGGTAATGGCTTACCATTTGAGAGCAAAAGGATTGGGTAGTTGAAATCCCACATGCCAATCCTTATGTCCCCAGTCATCAGCCACTGGGGGAGAGTTGGTAGGATTCCGTATACATTAGATGGTTGGTGGATCCTACCAAAATCGGTGGGTTTGGTAAACAAATATAAAATGTGTATGGCCAGCCTTAGGGTCCTTTAACATGGGCTCATACCTGGCCATAATTAGAGTAGATAGAAAATGTAACAAATCATTCCATTGCCATACCATTTACAAATGTACCAACACGGTACTTAATAAATTTGAGGCATGTATTCCCACCTTTGAGTGTCACAACCTATGGGGACCACAAACCAATGGGTGGGTATTACATGAGCCCCACCCACTCTGTCCTGAGACATCCAGAATTTTCCAGGACTTTCTCTGAAAATTAGGAACAGACCCTGCAAATTCAGGACTGTTGACAACTATGAGTTTCAATATTGTTAGCAGCATCCCATACTTAGATGGAGAGATATGATGCAGAAAACAATTTGATCAGCCACTTTTTGCCATGTTTAGAGGGATCAATGATCAGGAACACCCATTCTTATGAATGCTCATAAAGATGATTATCAGCCCATGTTTAAATATCAGGCAGTTATTATGCAAAGAATGATACTCTTGATATTGGTGGGATTGAAAACAATAATTGAGACCATCTTGTTACATTTATATGGTGAACCTAGGGGCATAAGCAGATCTCATAGTGTCCCACAGCAAAACTTAGTATGGGCCTCCCTGCCCCACCAATGCATTATGCCCCATATTTCAGACAGGTTCACATTTATAATAATTAAGTGGAAGAAATGTTAATAGAAAAAATAATCTAATAAAAAGTCACCACCCACCTTACCCACTTTATGCAACTTCTATGTATGAAAAAGTGAAATAGGGGATATATGACACTCATTCTGAACATCATATTTCTTAATGTATTCACACTAGACAACTGGCAAAAATTATCTGAAAAATCTGCTTCGCTCCTATTAGAAAGTTGGCTGTCTGTAGCCACCACTAAGAGGAGCTCAGTGCATAGGAATTTACAGTTACCATTTACTGGAATTGAAGCTGAAATAATCTCTTTTCATTGAGGCCTCCCTAGTTATGGCTGCTAGAGAACTAAATGTTTTCTTGTTGGGAAAAATAGAAGGAGTTCAGTGCCAGCAGTTGCGTGGTCTGCCTCCATTGAAGGTATGCCCCTGGGTGGGCCTGTCAGTCTCCCCTTCAAGGACTTCCATTCTTCTTATATAATAAAGTAAATAATGATCCTCTCTTCTACAGTGATTCATAACCCTACAAATCCAAAATATCCACTAGTAATATTCTTCAGTTTATGAATAAATAGTATAACCATGTGACTTGCAATTTTAGGTATTCATCTTGATTATGCCAATACAACATTGTCATTCACTGACACCAGGGCTTATTATCGATTGTAACAATGTACTTCAGCCACAACATAAGCAAAAAACATTAAGGAAAACTACATTGTGTAAGTCAAGGTCAGATGTTTGTTACTACATGACCTCAGGCAAGGAAATAACAAGCATACAGATGTTTACAAATCTTTACAAGTCACCTATGTTGTGTCATGCCTCAGTCAAACAAGAGGAAAAACCATGGGATTTTGACTTGTGATTATAATACTGTGCAGAGAACTTTTTTTTACAGAAATGTTCACAGTAAGCATTATTAAATGTGCTTTACAATGACATCTTTCTGTATCCGTCTATGTAGGTATGTACAGAATATATGTGTATATGTCACAGTGTAATTATATATGTGAGTCGTAATGTGTGTATGTATGTGTGTCACAGAATATATACAGTGCTCTCCTGTGTACAAAGTGAACTCTGCACTAGTTGCCATGGCAACCTCAATGGCCCGATAGTAAAATCAAATTCTGTTCAAATCAGTTCAGAAAGTAAGAAAAATATCTGCAGGTTTTAGTCTGCCTTTCACCAGGACTTCAGTTGAAATGTTCTAATGCGTGTAATAGGAATATGCAAATATACATCTTTAGATTTCACATAGTGGTTTATGCTTTTTTTGCAGAATATAATACAAATAATTGTAACTGTCTCTTTCTACTTTAGTAATCAAACTGCTCACTATTAGTAAAAACTGGATCAATATTTAGAATTGAAATGATTATCCAATGCAGTGCATGATCTCTTGTACAATGGATCACAACTGCAACCAGCAGACTCCATGGATTTCCAGTGGGGTCCATCAGGTTTCTTTTATGGGGTCTGTCATTTTCATAGCAGCAATAACTACATTCAGGACTATTCTTGCCATCAAATGGCAACAAAACTGGCAACAAAGGCTTTGAACAGATCCTGCAATGAACGTATACACAGCGACTTTGAACGACCATACAGATCACGTTCTAATGTTAATTAGTTCTGGGGTGACCATTGTAAGTTGACACTATTGTAACTTGAGTCCATAACTCTATGGGAAACTAGTTATTGATTACAAAGACCCAAATGTCATCCCAAGATAAGAGAAGATGATGATTTAAGAAAAATAAGAAGATAACTAAGATGGATAGAGCAAGTCCTTACATAAAACAGTCAGAAATAGATGCTGGAAGCTGTAAATCACTTTCTACAACAAGGATGGGATGCTCTTCAAAGTCCTGTATAATTTATAGTCTACCAGAAAAATAAAATGGAGCTAGCCTCACTTGACATCCAAAGGAGCAGTTCATTTTTCATAGACAGGGGACAGTACAGAATATGTACTGAATCTGATGCATTGTCTGTTAAGTCTAGTTTCAATATACGATGGTCCAGGAAAACAATTGTAAGGCTACTTTCACACCAGCGTTTTTGCAGGCTCCGTCATGGATCTGAAAAAATGCTTTCAAGGCTGATCAGTGTTGTCCTAATGCATTCTGAATGGAAAAGGATCAGTT
The DNA here is from genome assembly GCA_900303285.1 of Rhinella marina. Classification (NCBI taxonomy): domain Eukaryota; kingdom Metazoa; phylum Chordata; class Amphibia; order Anura; family Bufonidae; genus Rhinella; species Rhinella marina. The sequence goes on from ONZH01006228.1 coordinate 64,753, forward strand.
CAGAATGCATCAGTTTAGCTTCAGTTCAGTCAGCATTCCGCTTTGGAGGCGGACACTAAAACGCTGCCTGCTGCGTTTTGGTGTCTGCATGTAACTCTTACAATGTAAGTCAATGGGGACGGATCCGGTTTCTCAGACAAAATAGAAAACGGATCCGTCCCCCATTGATTTTCAATGGTGTTTATGAGAGATCCATCTTGGCTATTTAAAAGATAATACAACCGGATCCATTCATAACGGATGCAGACGGTTGTATTATCATGACAGAATCCTTTTTGCTGATCCATGACGGATGCAGCAAAAACACTGGTGTGAAAGTAGCCTAAGGCTACTTTCACACTAGCGTTTTAAAATTCCGGTATTGAGTTCCGTCATAGGGGCTCAATACCGGAATAAAACGCTTCAGTTTTGTCCCCATTCATTGTCAATGGGGACAAAACTGAACTGAAGTCAACGGAATGCTCCTGAAAGCATTCCGTTCCGTCTTCAGACCGGAGAACAAACCGCAGCATGCTGCGGTTTGCTCTCCGGTCCAGGCATCCGCACCAAGACGGATCCGGAATGACCCCCAATGCAAGTCAATGGGGGTGGATCCGTCTGGTGTGACCATAATGGTAACCGGATCCGCCCTCCATTGACTTTCAATGGAGTCCATTACGGATCCGGCTACACATAGACACATACAGACACAGACATACACATAAACATAAACATACACACACATATAGACATACAAACACACATACATACTTACATGCTCCCCGGCAGGTCTTCGGAGCGTCAGGGACAGGAGGGCTCACACAGGTCACGATTCCCCACAGCGCCCTCTGCTGGGCGCCTGGTGGAATCGTCATGATTCCACCAGGCGCCCAGCAGAGGGCGCTGTGCAGAATCGTGACCTGTGTGAGCCGTCCTGTCCCTCTGACGCTCCGAAGACCTGCCGGGGAGCATGTAAGTATGTATGTGTGTTTGTATGTCTATATGTGTGTGTATGTTTATGTTTATGTGTATGTATGTACTGTGTGACATGTGTGGGGCCGGAGCGCGGTTCCGGCTCCACACATGTCACTGCGGCAGGCCTGATCCGGCAGCACCCTTCACCTGCCGGATCATGCCTGCCGCCAGTGTGAAAGTAGCCTAAGTTGTAAATATTGTATCCAAGGCCATTGTATCTGGAAGAAAGACTTTATAGTGGTGTTTTTATCTTTTTTGGCTAATTTCAGCCAGATGTTTACTGGGAGTGTATGAGATACTATGATAAGGATTACAGGCACAGGAAGGAATGCATCAAAGTTTTCTGGCATACAAATGTTGCAGAGTTTTCTGTGGAAAGCGGCATTCTGCACAAAACGTGCAAACATTTGGTATTTTACTCTGCTCAATAAAACATATTATCTCATTGAGAAGAAGGTGATATCTGTTTGCTGTGCTGCTGTTTAAGCTTTGTTTCAAATCAGTCCCCATGTTTTCATACACAAGTAAATGACAAAGTATCAATCTGCAACTCACTCTGATTGCTTTTAAATGTTCCTTATCTGGGACTCTATCCAGAAATTTTTAATGTATATCAATAAAAGTATTAGATTTTATCCCATTCTCTAGGGTGTAAGCTCAGGCAAACTATCAGTGAACTAAATAAAATATAGCATTTAGTAGTTTTGCAGCCTAATTTCTCTTTTTCATTGTAACATCAGAATCTCCTGAAAAAATTGTTTGTAAATAAAAAAGACAAAAAAAAAACACTAAAAATGCATGTAAAATGAAATAAATAATAAAAAAGCTTCAGACCCTGTGTTCACTCGGCTTAAGGGTCAGTTATTCTTCAGTATAGTTATAGTACTATAGTACCTATATAGTGAGAAATTTAGAACAGCTGAGGCTACATCTGAATAAGTACAGAACCAAGGGCTAGTTCGCAAAACACTTTGTTCCATTGATAACTGTAAAAATCAAGGATTGTCAGATGATGAAATTGATTCACAATAGGAAGTGTAATCACTGTAGAAATGTGTAACCATGAACATTTAGAGCAATGGTAGAATAAAATTCTTATAGGTAATTCTACAAAAAGTTCCTCACACAGGATTGCAAATCCATGTTCAGATCTGACATGGGTTCACTGAAATGAAGCTTTGTGGTGACATGAACTATAGGTACTATGGGGGTCATTTATTAAGATCTTTGTTGTAGATGCCGGTTTTAATAACCCCTGCGCTGGTGGTGGATCTGCCAAAGTTATGTAGAGGCACCGGCCTTTATATAACTTCAGCGAAACCACGACCAGTCTAAATCTATGCCAGCATCCTTGCTGGCGTATATACAGAACATTTTCTAGGCCTAGAAAATGATAAATGAGACTGGCCTACCGGCTTGCCCTCTTCCCTGTCCATACAAAGCCCCCTTTTTTAGATCTGGCGCGTAGAGGAAAGTAACAGATTGCGGAGCAAATAACATTTGTGCCACATTCTGCAACAGATACACTCCAGAAAACTGGTGTAAATGATAGTAAATAACCCTCTATAGTTCTAAGCACCATAAATGACCATAATCATCTGAGGAACCAAGATCTGGAAGTTGAGACGTATGATGATTATATTGCGTTAGTAAATGCATTTTCATCTAGACAAATACATAATGCTAGTAATTAAAGGAAGTATGGTTTCCATGACAAAGAATGAAATTGGTCCTGCAGATGCTTTTAAAGATGTCCCCATCAGCATCAAGTACATGCTACAAGCTAATTAGGGAACATTGGAGTTGAGCGGCGGTTCTTCAAATGTCTCATTATTTTGTGACTAGAAATGAATAAGACATCCAGAAATCAACTTCTTTTTTTTTTTTTTTTTTTAGATCTTTTAGTATTGGTCACAAAAACAAACAACTTGAAGTCACCATAAAATAACCTTACTTAAGGTTTTTTATGAAACTGATGTAGAGTATTTTTTAATTTAGACAGTTTATGTGATATTTTAAATTATGGAATTAGTTGAATGAAGCTTAATGCCAGGAGAGCTGTCTGTAAATACCAGTCATCCACAGTATAACTGCTGTTATCTAACTAGTGATTCTGTCTCGTACACATTATACTGCTGAATGAAAATAGTAGATCCACACTAGAGATGAGCGAATGAGTGGACATTGAGGCGTTTCGCAGTCTGATGGCGGCGGCTGTCCCTCGTTACTCAGTACCTAGCCGCCACTATTTTTGCCGGTGTGCCCTCACCGCCTTACACCAGCATGTGTCCCGAAATATAACCCGTGCCCTGACCAACGCAGTTACTGGGAAGGTCCACTTAACGACTGACACATGGACAAGTGCTTCTGGCCAGGGATGCTACATTTCCCTGACGGCACACTGGGTGAACGCTGTGGAGGCTAGGAGCGAGTTGTACCCTGGGATGGCACAGGTGCTACCGACAGAAAGGATTGCAGGCCCTACTTCCATCAGGATTTCCGCCACCACCTACATTAGCGGCTTCAACCGCTCCTTCTCCTCCACCACTTCCATCTAGGAATTCTCATCTTGCAGCACCAGTCAGCCATCAGTCAGTAGCTGAAAGCAGTTTAGCACAGCGGTGGGGAAGCGGCAACAGGCTGTACTGAAACTTATTTGCTTAGGTGGCAACTGTAATACTTTTTCAATATTATTCAGAACAGTGAGTGTTAAGTAAAGAATAATTCATCACTATTGATATTTTTGGGTTCAAAACTTAAGTACAGCCTTGTCCCCTAGGTCCAAGAACATGACACTAAAGAGGTAACACCCATTGAGGGATATATACTATAAATCAGCTGGATTTTGGTTAGTTGCAAACATCACCACCATTCATATTCATTGCTCTAATTAAATGTCCAAATTTATCTTTGAAGAACTTGGTAACTGCTTCATCTCGCCAAAAGTAATCCTGTTACATTAATCTTTGGTATTTAATTACATACTTTGCCTAGTAACCTACTCAGACATAGTTCTTTGATTCTTACAGATTATGATTGTTAAGGTACCATAGTAAATCACTTGATAAGAAATTAATATTTTCGGTGTGAGCGCATTCTCTTGCAGCTTCTATGCCTGAGTGGCTTTTTTTATGCCATTCCTAATAACTATGTAAGTTTGAATCCTCTTCTGAATAAGTTTCATCAAAGCTTTTTATAATTATACTTCATGTTTCCCTAAGAGAAGCCGTGAATACATTAGAGTTCTTTAAAGTTGCAGTACACGGGGACAAAATCAATAATCTGATAAAAAATGTATCAAGGAGCAGAATATATGATGACTGCAAGTGAATTATTTAAAAGGGTTGTTCTTATACCATGCCTAGATCTTGTATCCAATGATACAAGAATACAATGAATCTGGTAGAAAATCTAATAGTATGTATTGTACTTTGAGATTTAAGGACATGACATGTATAGAACAGATAATTGCTATAATAGGGAAAATGCTGAATATTCCAGTTGGCATTAGAGTGCCCAGCCATATGTTTGATTCAGCCATCAACTTTCCTAGTAGATATAAAAAGAGAAAATGTAATTATCTGACACTGTAGTAATAAAAGACAACCTAAGAAATTGTATCAGTGATGAATTACAGTCAGGTAGTAATCAACGTTGAGATAAAAAACACATTACAGAATTCAACAATAGACTCTTAGGGTATGACCACACAGAACGGTTGTGATGCGTTCAGGAAACACATGTGGCCGATCGCATGTGGTTGACGCATACATAATCATGCATTTAGGGTGCAGGTTTTTTCCCCATAATCATTTATGGACCATAGTTTGAACTGTTGTGAGAGTTCATGGTTCTTTAGCATTCTGATTAACTTCAAATAGTGACACATGGTAAAAATGTGTGGTTAAAAAATTGTGGTTAAACATATACCACAAGTGACTACTTGTATGGTCAACCTCATGTAACTCAGGTGGAGTCATCATAACTTTGAAAGTGCCAGGTCTATCTCAAAAACCTAGGGGGTCATTTACTATTCTGAAATACACCTAAATTAGGTGTATTTCAGGAGCAGATGGCAAGAGTTATTTCTGCTGCTATTTGCAACTTCACTGTACTCACGCCAGGTCTAAAAGAGGCCAGGAGGCCCATATCATCTACATTTTCTACACTTGTTTTAGGCGTAGAAAATGGTCTAAATGTAAGAAAGCTTGGAAACTGGCTTACATTTAGAACTGGCGTTGGATGCACCGAAGTTATGAAGAGGCCTGCACGTCTTCATAACTTCGGTGGAACCACCGCCAGAGCAGGGGCTTTATTAAGACTGGTGCTGGTCTTAATAAATGCGCCTCCTAGTTTCCCATTGACATATGGAAATATGATGCTGCAGTTCCTAACCCCGTCATGACAGCACTGTGGGGTCATACCCTAATTTGTTGGTGACTTTATTTCCAACAATCTGTATTTGACATTAAGTGAAACAATGTCTGGTAGAGCACAAATATAACACTGACATGTTATATACCTTTGAATTAAAGGGTATTTATCAACCAGGTTTATGCTGCCTTACCTGAGGGCAGGAGAAGCTATGACATATATGGGTCACTTACTTTCTTTTTTGAAAAGTAGTTTTTAGAAAATTACTGTTGAGTAGCTACAACAGGAGCTGGCACTGTAGTCTGCTGATTGATGAGTCCATGCAGTGGGATTATAGCATTAATAAACAGGCAACTCCCCTTTCTTCCACTGCTGATTGATGGCTTTCTCCCTATACACATTATAGGAAGAAAGTTTTCAATCGTCTATGGAAAGGAAGAGATGATGGCTTCCAGGAATGAGCACTGGGCTTAGTTTGAACAGTAATTTCATGTCTGCTACTTTACAAAAAAAGGAAGTTACCCAGCGGTCGAATTAGGGTCTCCATTAGAGATGATATATATTCATTAATATTCGTTATTCGCACGAATATTTGCGTACTCGTAAATATTCGTTATTTATACGAATAGCGTGCGAGACTCGTGTTTTTTTAAAACTCCTCCCTGCAAGTTTAGCGCCTATTTCTTTGCCAATAAACATGCAGGGAAGCCTGGGGGACCTCCCGCCATGACCTTCTACCTTTTCTACGTGTCTACGAGTGATTGGCTGCCTTCATCAGGTGATGTACAAATATATATAGATGCGTACGCCCTGGGCTCGGCTCAGACAGAAGTGGTTTTAGGAGAGGGAAAGACTGTTCGTGAGAGAGGGATAGAGAAGCGTTCTAAATTAGCGAATATTAGTTTATGTTAGGCAGGGAACTGCATTTGAGAACCCAAAAGTCTTTTTAAAGACTCTTCTTCACTTCATATTTCTGCAAGCAGCCCAGCAGAAATATACTGTTTATATATATATATATATATATATATATATATATATATATATATATTCATATCTAAATATACTAAATATACTAAAAGATATATATATATACTAGCAGAAAGACCCCGGTTCGTCTGGGTATATCTCATCTATTTCATTTAATGTTTCTGTGTGTCGTTGCAGAAAGAAAGTCAATGCAGCTGACAGAAATTGATTTTTACCTTCATTTTTTCAATCCCCATTGGCTGCGGAGTGGGAGGAGGCGTGGTTTAATGGGACACGGGGGGGTTAAGTCTTTCTTTTCAGGGTGGCCTGAATTATAGGTTAATGCCATGGTAATTTGAGGAAACACAATGGGTAGCAGTGGAAGAAAACATTGCTTTGCGCGGGTATATTTAATCTATTTCATTTAATGTTTCTGTGTGTCATTGCAGAGAGAAAGTCATCCTCCCTCCCACCCCTGCTGCTGACAGAAGTTGATTTTTACCTTCAATTGTTCAATCTTCATTGGTTGCGGAGTGGGAGGGGTCGTGGCCTGACCGAGTCGGGGGCGTGACGTAGCAAGACCTGGGGCGGGGTTTTAAGTCCTTCTTTTGATGGTGGCCAGAATTACAGGTCGATGCCATGGTAATTTATGAGGACACGCCATGGGTAACAGTGGAAGAAAATATTGCTTTGCATGGGTATATTTAATCTATTTCATTTAATGTTTCTGTATGTTGTTGCAGAAAGAAATCCAACCTCCCTCCCACCCCTGCAGCTGACAGAAATTGATTTTTACCTTCATTTTTTCAATCCCCGTTGGCTGCGGAGTAGGAGTGGACATGGCCTGACATAGTTGGGGCGTGGTTTCGCAAGATCTGGGGCGGGGGTTTTAAGTCTTTCTTTTGAGGGTGGCATGAATTACAGGTCGATGACATGGTAATGTAGGAGGACCCGCAATGGGTAGCAGTGGAAAAAAACATTGTTTATTAGTACTGAACGGTCATAGTCTAAAATTAGTCTATTTCATCTACATTTTTTGTGTGTCGTTGCAGAGAGAAATTCACCCTCCCACCCCTGCAGCTGATTTTTTTCAATCCCCGTTGCCTGCTGAGTGGGAAGGGGCGTGGCCTGACAGAGTTGGGGGCGTGGCTTAGCTAGATGCTTTGAACGGTTGTAGTCTGAAATTAGTCTATTTCATCTAAAATTTTGAGTGTCGTTGCAGAGAGAAATTCACCCTCCCACCCCTGCAGCAAACAGAAGTTTATTTTTCCCTTCATTTTTTCAATCCCCGTTGGCTGCGGAGTGGGAGGGAGCATGACCTGACAGAGTTGGGGGCGTGGCTTAGCAAAGTGCTTCGCATAGGTGATTTAATCTATTTCATTTAATGTTTCTGTGTGTCGTTGCAGAATGGCTGTGGAGTGATAGGGGGCGTGGCCTGAAAGAGTTGAGGGCAGTTGTAGTCTATAATTAGTCTATTTTATCTAAAATTTTTGTGTGTCGTTGCAGAGAGAAATTCACCCTCCCACCCCTGCAGCAAACAGAAGTTTATTTTTACCTTTATTTTTTCAATCCCCGTTGGCTGCGGAGTGGGAGGGGGCGTGACCTGACAGAGTCTGGGGCGTGGATTAGCAAGACGCTTCACATGGGTGTATTTAATCTATTTCATTTAATGTTTCTGTGTGTTGTTGCAGAAAGAAAGTCAACCTCCCACCCATCCCTGCAGCTGACAGAAGTTGATTTTTACCTTTATTTTTTCAATCCCTGTTGGCTGCGGAGTTAGAGGGGCCTGGCCTTACAGAGACGGGGGTGTGGCTTAGCAAAGCGCTTCGCATAGGTGCATTTAATCTATTTCATTTAATGTTTCTGTGTGTCATTGCAGAATGGCTGTGGAGTGAGATGGGGCATGGCCTGACAGAGTTGGGGCGTGGCTTAGCAAGACGCTTCGAACGATTGTGGTCTATAATTAGTCTATTTCATCTAAAAAATTTTGTGTGTCGTTGCAGAGAGAAATACACCCTCCCACCCCTGCAGCAAACAGAAGTTTATTTTTACCTTCATTTTTTCAATCCCCATTGGCTGCGGAGTGGTAGGGGGCATGACCCGACAGAGTCGGGGGCGTGGATTAGCAAGACGCTTCGCATGGGTGGATTTAATCTATTTTATTTAATGTTTGTTTTTGTTGTTGCAGAAAGAAAGTCAACCTCCCACCCATCCCTGCAGCTGACAGAAATTGATTTTTACCTTTATTTTTTCAATCTCTGTTGGCTGCGGAGTGAAAGGGGGTGTGGCCTGACAGAGTCGGGGGTGTGGCTTAGTGAGACCTGGGGTGGGGTTTTTAAGTATTTCTTTTAGGGTGGCCTGAAGTAAAGGTCGATACCATGCTTATTTATGAGGCCACGCAATGGGCAGCAGTGGAGGAAAACATCTTTTATTACTACTGAACTGTAGTAATTAAAAAAAATGTTATATTTATGGTAACCGGAATACCTTTAACAGTGTGAGTAAATAGAAATGGATGAGCTCCTCAGATGCTGATAATTACCTGGTTGTTATGGAAACCTGCCCTCCCTGTGTGTGCCTTTGCAGAGAATGGCAGTTGGAGTTTAAAACCAAAGTTCCCAGTTTTAATGTTGGCTAATGGAGATTATATTTTGGTAATATCTCAGGAATGTTATGTCCTAGAGAGATGAGACCTGGTCTAAAACCTTCCCGGACACCTGATGTACCTGTGTGCCGAATTTGGTGAAAATCGGTCCAGTAGTTTGGTCGCGCACATATATATAGATAGAGATAGATATATATGCGTGCATTCGCGAGACTTGAATTCGTACGCAACAGCGTATAGAGTAAAAGCGTATAGTAGCGTATAGTAGCAATAGCGCACGCTTTATCATACAAGGTCCTGTCGCTCCTTGCACTGTCTCTGCCTGCTCCATGCATGCTGCCCCTGGTGTTCCCTATCCATTTCCGTTGTGTTTTCATCACTTTCAGAGGTTTTCAGGTGTTTAGGCAACCTTGCCTGCAACGAACTTTGGTCCCCTGCAAAAATATTCATATCTCCCATTGACTTCAATAGGATTCGTTATTACGTACGAATATACAAATATTTGGAAAAATTTGTTCCAAGTACCGAGCACGCAAATATTTTAGTATTCACTCATCTCTAGTCTCCATCATTAGTTTATGCTGCCCTAGGATAGGGCAGCATAAACCCGGTGACAGATTATCTTTAATGATGGTCAGTGGTGCAGAGGTAATGATCAATAAGGGTTCTGATCTAGTCTGATCTATCAGATGTTGAGAATGGCTCTCAAGAGACAAGATGGAGCCATAGCTATGGAAGCTACACTGTTTCTGTAATTCTCATTCACTAATATGAGAGCAATGGAAACATTATGGCAGAGCTTGCTTGGCTCTTTCCATCCTCTGGCTGCCACATCTTGACAGGATGAGTCTGGATCCATTCTGGGATGGGAATGGCACCATAACCCTGGGCTCTGTGTATGTCATATACTTATGTAATGTGCCACCAAAACTATTATGCAAACATATGCAACTGTATATTAATGCCGTTACGTTCACTATGTCTGAACGTACAACATGAAGTGCACATTCTTAACGGATTTTTTGTGTACTTAAAATTATGGCCAACTGCACTTTCAAGTAGAGTTAGAAAAAAGGTGTGTCAACACATATTAAACAAATGGATGCCAAAGAACACTCAATGGGTGCATTACACGTCTCAAAAATAGTTCCCTCTTGTATGCCAAAACTAGTGCCTGAATATGATGGGACCAGAACCTTATTTGCAATAATCATATGTTAGAGCAAGCGTCTCCATGTCTGTAACAAAAGGGTTGCCTAATATAATATATATACTATTAAAATATACTGTAGTTAGTAAACCATTTACAAAATTGTTTGCTGAAAGACTGCAAAACTGCAGACTGACATAAAATAATCTGCATTCCATTTTAAACCTCACGTCCAATAAAAAAAGAACCGACACAATGACAACAGACTTGAATGGGATGTGAATAGCTGAACAAGATAAGTGGTTCTGAGCAGTTATCAAGTATTAAAACAACAAGGACACTGTCAGCAGCAAATCTGAAATGTGTAGACTTCACAGGGATAGCTGGCAAATATAAACCTGCGTATGAAATGTGTAAAAGATAGAGCTGTTTCAACACAACGTGCCATTGTAACATTGCCAGGAAGGAGGAAAACGGTATGCCTTCATTTGGCAATTTGGCAGGATGCTGTTCAGGAAGCAGTGACATGAATGTTAAGTAAAATAGAGGACATTACATGCCTGGCACATTTCAATCCCCACAATTCACAGCGCAAAAGGAAAGAAGTCTCTATTTCTCCTTTCCTTCATTGGGATTGAGTCCAGTAACATTGTAGTGGTCGGTCTTAATTTGAATCTTAAAAAAAAAAAAAAAAAGTTTTGTCTGCAATTTCTATTTTAGACCTTTATATATAATTCTGCAATTAATTTCCGTAGCAAAAATTGCAAATGCATGAAATTTTGCAACCCCGCAGGGCTTTTTTTTTCTTTAATTACTGCAGAGATATAATTCCTAACTGCTGCTGTAAGAATTTCCAAGATGATAAAATGCAGGCAAACATATAGAAGAAATTGCAGAAGTCAAAACAATATTGGGCTGCTTTTTTAATACATCATTTGCAATCTTGTTGGCAAATTATCAAGGAAAGAAAAATGATGGTGATGTGAGCTCCAGGCAAGCCGAAATGACATAACTCTATATATTCACATTGCTACCTAGGAAACCAAATAGCTCCAATATTTTGACACTTATCATCTTATGCTGTGGTACAGTTTTGTTCTTTTGTATACCTAAACTCAAAGATTTTGGAAGGCCTTTTGCTAGCAGAACTTGAATCTTCCAGCGTGAACATTATTACATCTGAAGTCAGAAAAGCAATATCTCCCAGCTCCTGTAGCATTTGGGGTGTATCTGTCAACAGCATCTCAACTGAGCTTCCATTATGATGGGGATGTTCTTCCCTAGATACAATGCTGCTAATGGAGAATGCTTCCATAATATGATAATGGACTATGCTACAATATTTTTATTTCTTGGGTTCAAATCATCTGTATTCCAACATATGAAATTGGAAACACACAGAGTTGCGGTGGTGCCCAGTATAAGTCACTGGGTGCACTCTTATGGTTTCTTACAACTGCCAGGTTACATGGAGCTGTAATATGCTGATTGACATCTCTTTTACTACATAAATCAGCGGCTCGTGTGGGAGTGGTGGTGATTGCTGGGTGGACTCCAACATTCAGTTTGCACCTGAGCTGCTTGTTGCAATGGCGGTTTGGAGCACCATACTGCAGCATTCAAAAACCCTGTGTTATGGAGCTGCAAGGTGTTCTAGGTGCCTCCCTATATTTAGGTTGCTGGTTCCTGCTATAGCCTAATGCATATGGGTTTATTCTAAGTAGTTCAAGTTTTTTTTTTTGTTTTTTTTAGAAATAACCCTAATCCTGGTGTGTTAAGAAGTATTCAGTATGAATACAAATAGCATAAAAAGAAATTGACATATTTACTCTTGTTTCATTTTACTTGAGATAAAAAGATATCAGAGAGAAAATCTACCAGATACACGTAGGAGAAAAAAACAAAGCAAAACACAAATTAATTAACCTAAACCAAGGTTGTAGGTTTCACGCAAAACCATCAGTCACTTCTGTTCCAGCAATGCAGTTATAAAGGTTAGTGTACATGTGATAATTATCTACAAGTCCGCTTTTCATGCTCGTGTCAGTCTTGGTCACCTTTTTTCATTCCATCTTTCTATACAGTCCATGAATAAATGTGAAACATACGCTGATGGTTATTTTCTCTTGCAGCTCCTGGAGATGGGTACATTTTATGATAATTGGTGGTGGTGTCCTGCGGTTAATGCTGATATCATTCTATTTGCAACTTGACAATAATAATATTAAGGGCTTGTACATTTACCTGACAATTAACAGCAATAACTGCAGGATCTCAACATCTAAATTAAGAAAATGAAAGAATCTGATACTTACAGAGGCATAATTCAAGGTTCCTGGGCTCCAATGCAAAACCTGTTATAGGGCCTCCATCTATGAAATGGCATTTATAATGGTGGTGTTTTCTCATGTTGTAGAGGAAATTTTTGGTTCCCTTAGGCTACATACACACGACAGTGAAAAAAAAGTCAGTTAAAAACGGACACACTGTTAGTTTTTCATGGCCATTTTGCATCAGTGTGTGCATCCATTTTCTGGCCGTGTGTCCATTTTTAATGTCCGTTTTGCATCAGTTTTTCATGCCCGTTAAAAAACGGACATGAAAAATTGATGAATTGAATTGGCAGTTATTTCTTGCCCCCAACTATAATCATGACCCCCATGATACCCATAATGTCCTCCATAGTGCCCCTAACTAAAATAATGTCCCCCACGGTGTAAATAATTTTTATAGTGCCCCAGCTAAAATAATGTCCCCCATGGAGGCCCCCTGGTAAAATAATGTCCCCCATGTAGGCCTCCTGGTAAAATAATGTCCCCCAGAGTGTAGGAATTTTTTTTATTGTTCCCAACTTTAATAATGTCCCCCATGTAGGCCCCGATCTTAAATAATTTCCCCCATGGTTTAAATTAAAGTCCCCACAGCTGCTTTTTTAAGATAAAAAAACCAAAAAACCTCACCTTATCCAATTGCTCGTGCTGCAGCAGTCTCTTCTCTCTTCACTGAACAGGACCTGCCGAAGGACCGGCGATGTGCGCGATGACGTCACTGCGCGCCAACGTGGTGACGTCATCGGCAGGGCCTGCTCAATGAAGAAACTAGAGACTGGGCAGCGTGAGCAAGTGGATAGGGTGAGTGGCCATAGTGTACCCGTTTTTAACGGCCGTTAGACGGGAGCACTCCTGTCAATCGTTCATTCATTTCAATGGGGCAGTCGGCCCGTTAAATCGGCCCAGAAATAGGACATGTCCTATTTCTAGACGGACACTATTCACTGGCCGTTAAAAAAAACGGCCATGTGAATAGCGCCATAGGCTTTCACTGGTGCTAAAAATGGCCATGTGACGGCCGCTACTTAGACGGCTGTCACACGGCCATTTTTCACAGAAGCCCTTAGGCTTCTGGGCCAGGTTTGATTGCTACCTCTGTATCCCTCCCTCTGTATGCCCCTGTACCATATAATACCTTTTGTCTGACAAATGTATATGAATGCAAGCTGCATAAAGTTATATTCTTGACAGTGCTATAGTGATTCCAAACTGCCTGCCATGAAAAGAACAAAATCGAATTTCATTCAAATTTACCATTTGTTCCATAACACTTCCCCAGAATTTAGAATTTTAGATATCTAGGGGAAGACATACCATTGGTGTATAATATGTGTAGCTGCATAGGAGCCTTTTAGGCAAGGGGGCGAGGAAGTCATACTACAATATAGAAAGGGAGCCAAGGATGTCTCAAATCAAAATAACTGATGGATTCTATTCCATTAGATGAAGTATTGATTAGAGAGCCATGGAAAAGAGAACTACTGTATGATAAGGTAGCTGTTAAACAGCACGGGACTTACATGTCATTCTTATACATGGGTCATTTAATTGTCAATGCCTATCTCTTCACATGCCCGATATGGTCCAGTCCTTTCAGCATTGTATTTGAATATAAAAGGAGAACAATCGACCAACATGTGCTCCATCACCTTCTAGGTAGAGATGAGAAAATTTCCCAAAATTTGTTTTTGTCTGATTTATCAATAAGTATTTTAAATGCCAGGAAAACATATTTGAAGAATTACCAAATTAGAATTTTTTCAATTTGGGTAAATTTTTGATTCTAACAAATCATTTTACTTATCATTTAACAAATCAGTTCACTTCTAACCTTTAGCAAGAACTTGTGAGGTATCCACCTTGATTTAGGCTACTTTCACACTAGCAGCAGTGGATTCCAGCAGGCTGTTCTGGCGGGTAAGCGTAGTCCACGTCGTAGTTCTGGTCCGGCCACCTCTCTGCAAGTTTGCCGTGCTGCGACCGGAGCCGCAGCCCGCCCCCATTATAGTGAATGGGACCGGAGCGTAGTTCTGGCCCCACACGTGTACCAGCAGCAGCACAGATCTGGCAGGCTGTTCACCCGTCAGAACAGCCAGCCGGAATCCACTGCCGCTAGTGTGAAAGTAGCCTTAGTAATTTTCTGCTTTCAACCACACATTGGAATAATAGGAACTGGGAGCACAAAGGGCAATTTTGTAAATCAATTAGGTAAACACTACTATTAGCAAGTCAGATTTTATTAAAATTTGTTTGGGGGCCGATTCTATCAATATGGCTGTCAGATTCAATTTGGTCAGAAAAAATGTGACCTGGTTCAAAACCTGCAGTCTCCTAGGACTATATACAACCCCTGTCAGGATTTTCAATGCCACTGCAGCATTAGTAATGACATCAAGTGACACCAATAAAGATGTAGGTGAATAAAACAGATAGTAGCAGGTAGTAATAAACAGCCTGTTGAAAAGTACATTGAACTGCTGATTTTTTTTCTTTTAAATTAAAAAACAGTCCAAAATTATCTTGGTGGTGGAAGATGCCTTCTTCTTTGTCTTCTGATGTATAAAATAGTAGCCATTTACAGTGATTGTGCAGGACAAATCTCAAAAACTTCAAATTAGTTGGAAACTGCATTTTTGGGAAAACTCATAACTAGAGATGAGCGAATCATCCAAAATTTGTTTCCGCGAATAATCGACACATTTCTGACAAGAATCGTTCTTAATACAAATTTATTCGATTAAATTTGCGTTTAAAAATAATTGTTGTTTTGCGAACATTCCTGCACAAATTACGAACATACAGCCAGCGTTGTTAAAAGTACGCAATATGTAAGCATTAGCGTACAAAGTGCGTATGAATAATTAGCTTACTATTGACTTGCGATTGCGCCATACGCATGAGGCTAGGCCGCGGCGTACAGTCTTTAGAGGCAATTCATATGAGGTAGAAAAGTAAGTTGCTAGCTATCTGGCTAAGTGCATAATTTACTAAAAAACACCGTACAATAAGTGCATAATAGGACAAATTGCAGTACCTGAAAAAGAATACACACAATGGGCTAAAGTGCTTGAACGTTGCTGAACCTGTAAAAACATTATTGCTAAAATACAGCAAAGACATAATTATGCAAACATTTTAGTGCAATCAATTTCACAATTGCAAGTATAATAGGCTCAGATATACGTTTGAGTCTTTCCTCGTGGCTGCTTGGCATGATAAAACACTGGAACACAGTCCAAAATTCAATTGTAATCCACGTGAGGTAATTTTGTAATTCAAACAGGTAACGCGTAATCCACATGAATAATATAAAATAGCAGCAAATTGAGAACCCTCTTTGCAAAGGGGGTTCTCAAATAACCTGAGAAGGGAGGAACGGAAATTAGGCACACTTAGGTGCAACTGGGAATTTTCAGCAGAATGGGGGGGGGTCCTAACAAGCCATGTCCATCTGGATGAGAGTCAAACAAGAGGCAATACAAACTAAACAAACAACAACTAACTCTCACCTGTCAGGTGCAGTCCATGTTGTAGCTCCCATAGGTCCTCCAGAGGTGTCCTTTAAATCACTCAGCCAGTAGAAGGGTTCCTCAGATGAGGGACCTGTAGTCCTCCTCGCTGGAACTGCTACTGAATGACATCAGGGGATGCTCCTGCCTAGTGTAGGCCAAGCTGGCTTCTGTGGTGGAGCTCCACTGCCCTCTTCTGCCAGAAGTCGGACTTGACCAGGTCCGGGTGGTGGTCACACTGGTGAGCGATGCAGCCACTTGTGCCTTCACTTTCCCGGATACTCCTGCTGGGACAGAAGGGGTAAGGACTTCTGGCTGCAGTGGTTCAGGCAAGGTTGCACCCAGGGAAGAAGCGCCAGCTCCCCTGGCTGCTGCTGACTTCATTTTCCAGGGTAGTTGGTACTGGTGGATCACTGTGGACTGGAAAGTAAACAATAATGTTGTCAGCTGACCCAGCTGAAAGGACTGTGATGGTGGTGGTGGTGGTGGTAGTCCAGGGATCAGAGGCTCCGGCTGTGGCTTCTCCCTGAAATGGAGGGTGCCATCTGGTGACTCCTGAATACAGCGCAGCGGTACTTCGCTTGGTGGTTCCTCCGGCCAAACTTCAGGTGGTGATGCAGGTACCAGGGGCTTTGATAATAACGTTACCCCAGTAGCAAAGGGGCCTTTCAGGGATGCCATGGGGTGCATTCCACCTGATCCCCCACGTACAGGCTGTGACGGGGTTGGGGCAGGTACGGCTGTTTCACTGACTTGCAGCCCACAAAGTACTCCTTGCCGTCCTCATCATACACCAAGAAGCCACAGCCTCGCTTCACTGAAAACCATAGGACGGTTCCCTTTTACCGCTCCAGTGTAGGGTCTCCCGGCCTCAGATGGTCCAGTACTTGGATGACCCAGTCCTCAACCACATTTTGGTAGTCCCATAGGGTCAGGGTGTGGGCTCTTCTCCTGGGCGGCAAAGTGGAATCTCGAGCCCCTCCTCCGTACCAGCCGGCATGGTGAATATCGAGTCAGGAGCTGATGAGACTGTCTTGCACAATTGTGACGCTCTGATCTCTGGAGCGGGTGGTGGGTCGGTGTACTCGATACCAAACACCATCTCCCCCCACTTTGGTCACAGTTGCTTCACCATGCTGTGGTATCTTGTTCACCACTGGCTTGAACTGGAGAGAAGGGCGGAGTAATGAGGGAGGAGTCTTCACTCACTATACATACAAATAGTTAGTTCCTGGTGGGCCGAGCTGGTTTTTCCCGCTTCTGAGGGGGGCATATCTTTACTTTCCCGCTCTTGAGGGAGCGTATTGTCATTCTCCCGCTTCGAGGGGCCGGGGGGCAAGAAGAATGCATACGTTACGTACGTAGCATTAGCGTTCAAAATTTTAAGAACATTTACGAATAATACGAAGCAAATCTGAAAAAATCCTGATTCGCTATGGAGTAGGAAAAATGGAGGATTTGTAACAAATCTATGAAGCGGCAAATAGATTTGCTCATCTCTACTCGTAACTAATTCAATTTTGTTTGGATTTGCTCATCTCTAGTCAGAAGTTAAGAACGACATAATTATTGCTTGATATTAACATCATGTATTCATCACACTGTGATCTGTGTAGCACAATTCCTTTATTACCTTAAGAACACAGTCTAAAACATAACGCTTATAAGAAGAAATCTTACAGATAGTTGTAGGGTTCTGGGCTTTTAACATGGCATTTGTAAAAGCTAATTACTTAAAGAGGACATTTGATGGGATTATGGATCACAAAATGGTATGCTAACCAGATAGGGCGGCCCCTATGAATGGCAGCACTTTTTTATTTTTTCTCTAAAATACCCCTCCATTCCAGTGTCCCCTGCTGTTTTTGGTGCCTCATATGTTAATTTAGACTATCGGTACAGGGATATGAAGATGGCTGGATTTCTCAATGGGTGTCTCCTTCTTCTCTTCTAGCACGGTCCAATTGTAGTGAGAGCATCACAGCCAGGGAGAAGGTGAGCTGTTTTTTCTCCCTGGCTGTGACCCTCTCCGCTGCGATTGTACAAAACAGTGGGGGGAGAGTGACAGAACGAAGGGGTATTTTAGAAAATAAAAAAGTGCTGACATCTGTAGGGGCCACCCTATCTGGTAAGCATGCTTGTTTGTAACGTATAATCCCATCAAAGGTCCTCTTTAAGAAGAACGTAAGTGAATTTCAGTGAATTTACTATGTATAAATTTAATTTGCAATGTAAATATACAGATAATCCAAGCAATTGTATTAATCCCCCATCAGTCAAATCAATTTTTTGTAGTAACTTTTTTAAATTGATATGTCAAATAAATATAGTTGGCACACAACTCAGGAGGCTTCAGTGCAACTTAACCCCTTAGTGGCATAACCAATTTTAGCCTTAAAAGGGTTATCTCATCTCCCAAGTGGAGCACATCCCAGATCTTTAGCTGTGCACTTTGAGTTCAGTCTGTGGGTGGTTACACTTCTCTTGATTGATGGCATAGGCAGCGTTGGCTGATGTAATTACACCCGCAGTTTGCCTATGCGTGCTCATGCCTCTCCCCTGGTGGCAAGTGAAAGCTGTCTTACATTTAGAACTGGCGCTGGATGCACCGAAGTCATAGAGAGGATTGCGCCTCTTCATAACTTTGACAGATCCACCACCAGCATAGGGCCTTTATTAAGACTTTTGTCTAAAATGCCAGTCTTAATAAATGTGCTCTAAAATGTATCTTCTGACTGAAAGAAATCTTTTCGATCTGTCAGTCTCTAGTTATAGTCATTATCACTATTACTATAGCATGTAAAAGGTATTGCTAGAGAAATTGGTCTGCATATTTTACACTAAAGATCAGGTCAGGACATTGTAAATGGAAACTTTAGTCATATATGTGTGTGGGAGGTAGAAATATTTAGTGACAATTTATCATCACAGTGACAGAGTGATCTGGAAACTGGTAAATGTCTGAGTTATGCCGTCAGTGACCAACCTGATTAGGCACAGAGGGGTCATTAGATAGGCTAGGTACAAGTATATGCAGCTCTCACTGTGGCCTATTTCTTGGTCTTGTTTTAAAGCATAGATTGTCACTAGAGATGAGCAAATCGAATCGGATGAAGTGGAATTCGATCTGAATTTCAGGAATTATTCGATTCACAACGATTTAGAATTTCCTGACGATTCGTGGTGACAAATCGTTTTTTTTTTTTCTCACTAAAATGGCGGCTGCACGTGTTTGGACATGGAGAAAGGAACATGAGGGAGGGAGGGATCACCCACAATGCCATGCATGTAGCCAATCAGCAGCCAGCTGTCAGCCATTTTAGATTCAGTCATTCTACAGTGAACACAGTGCAGGGACAGACATTTGCAGGCGCTAGGACAACTGATAGAAAACCTCCTGAAAAGTACAAATTGCTGAATAGAAGTGTAGGTAAAGGATAGGAATTGAAGTATTGAAGCAGAACAGGCTTCCATTAGGGTGTTTAGAGACAGTACAGTGAACTTAGTGCAGGGAGAGACGTTTGCAGGGGCTAGACAAAGTGTTACAAAACCTCCTAAAAAGTACAAATTGCTGAATAGAATTGTAGGGAAAGGATAGGGATTGATGTATTGAAGCAGAACAGGCTTTTATTGGGGTGCTTAGAGACAGTGTGAGATGTGGAAAGAAATGCAACCACAGGGTAATAGGAAAAATGGTATTACACCTTGGTTTCAGTGACTGGGATTCAAAATTGACATGCTACAGCTGTTCATGTCAGGTTTGCCTCTGTAATTCTGGTTATTGGGGTTTAGTTAACCCTTGTGCGATGTAGTTACATTTAGTACAGCACTTTTTGGTGGTTTTAGTGTTGAGCTTATTAGCTGTGTTGAAGTGGGACAATGGCAGCCTTTGTAGCATGTATTATTCTCAAGAAAAAGAGTTTTAGTTGGTGTACAGCACCAAAGTTCTATATAGTAAAGTGTTCTACCAGCTATTAGTGTTTTAAAAAAATGTATTATTCACTCTGTGTTGAAGTGGGAGAATTACAGCCCGTTGTAGCGTAGAGTTTTACTAGGCGTACAGCGCCAAAGTTCTATATTTTAACAGCTACTGACATTTATTGCTGTTGCCCAAAAAACGTATTATTCACTCGGTGTTGAACTGAGACAATTACAGCCCACTGTAGCGTGTATTATTCTCAAGAAAAAGAATATTACTAGGCGTATAGCACCAAAGTTCTGTATTTTAAAAGCTACTATCATTTATTGCTGTTGACAAAAAGCGTATTATTACCTCTGTGTTGAAGTGGGACAATTACAGCCCGTTGTAGCGTGTATTATTCTCAAGAAAAGGACTATTACTAGGCGTATAACGGCAAAGTTCTATATTTCAAAAGCTACTGGCATTTATTGCTGTTGCCAAAAAAACGTATTACTCGCTGGGTGTTAAACTGAGACAATTACAGCCCGTTGTAACGTGTATTATTCTCAAGAAAATGAGTTTTACTAGGCGTACAGCGCCAAAGTTCTGTAAAGTGTTCTGCAAACTATTAGTGTTTAAAAACAATGTATTATTCGCTCCGTGTTGAAGTAGGAGAATTACAGCCCGTTGTGGCGTGTATTATTCTCAAGAAAAAGAGTTTTACTAGGCGTACAGCGCCAAAGTTCTATATTTTAAAAGCTACTGGCATTTATTGCTGTTGCCCAAAAAACGTATTATTCGCTCGGTGTTGAACTGAGACAATCACAGCCTGTTGTAGCGTGTATTATTCTTAAGAAAAAGAGTTCTACTAGGCGTATAGCACAAAAGTTTTATATTTTAAAAACTACTGGCATTTATTGCTGTTGCCCAAAAAACTTATTTTTCGCTCAGTGTTGAACTGAGACAATTACAACCCGTTGTAGTGTGTATTATTCTCAAGAAAAATATTATTACTAGGCGTATAGCGCTGAAGTTCTATATTTTAAAAGTTACTGGCATTTATTGCTGTTGCCCAAAAAACGTATTATTCGCTCAGTGTTGAACTGAGACAATCACAGCCTGTTGTAGCGTGTATTATTCTTAAGAAAAAGAGTTTTACTAGGCGTACAACGCCAAAGTTCTATATAGTAAAGTGTTGTAACAGCTATTAGTGTTGCAAAAAAAGGTATTATTCGCTCGGTGTTGAACTAAGACAATTGCAGCCCGTTGTAGCGTGTATTATTCTCAAGAAAAAGATTATTACTAAGCGTACAGTGCATAAAGTTCTGTATTTTAGAAGCTAGTGGCATTTATTGCTGTTGCCAATAAAACGTATTATTCGCTCAGTGTTGAACTGAGACAATCACAGCCTGTTGTAGCGTGTATTATTCTTAAGAAAAAGAGTTTTACTAGGCGTACAGCGCCAAAGTTCTATATAGTAAAGTGTTGTAGCAGCTATTAGTGTTGCAAAAAAATGTATTATTCGCTCGGTGTTGAAGTGGAACAATTACAGCCCGTTGCAGCATGTATTATTCTCAAGAAAAAGATTATTAATAGGCGCATAGCGCCAAAGTTCTATATTTTAAAAGCTACTGGCATTTATTGCTGTTGCCAATAAAACGTATTATTCGCTCGGTGTTGAACTGAGACAATTACAGTCGTTGTAGCGTGTATTATTCTCAAGTAAACGAGTTTTACTAGGCGTACAGTGCCAAAGTTCTGTATTTTAAGAGCTACAGGCATTTATTGCTGTTGACAAAAAAAGGATTATTTGCTCGCTGTTAAAATGGGACAATTACAGCCTGTTGTAGCGTGTATTATTCTCAAGAAAAAGATTATTACTAGGCATATAGCGCCAAAGTTCTGTATTTTAAAATGTACTGGTATTTATTGCTGTTGCCAAAAAAACATATTATTTGCTCGGTGTTGAATTGAGACAATAACAGCCTGTTGTAGCGTGTATTATTCTCAAGAAAAAGATTATTACTAGGCGTATAACGCCAAAGTTCTAAATTTTAAAAGCTGCTGACATTTATTGCTGCAGCCAAAAAAACTTATTATTTGCTCAGTGTTGAACTGAGACAATTACAGCCTGTTGTAGCGTATATTATTCTCAAGAAAAAGATTATTACTAGGCGTTTAGCGCCAAAGTTCTATATTTTAAAGTCTACTGGTATTTATTGCTGTTGCCCAAAAAACGTATTATTTGCTCGGTGTTGAACTGAGACAATTACAGCCCGTTGTAGTGTGTATTATTCTCAAGAAAAAGATTATTACTAGACGTATAGCGCCAAAGTTATATATTTTAAAAGCTACTGGCATTTATTGCTGTTGACAAAAAAATGTATTATTCGCTCAGTGTTGAACTGAGACAATTACAGCCCGTTGTAACGTGTATTATTCTGAAGAAAAAAATTATTGCCAGGTGTATAGCGCCAAAGTTCTATATTTTATAAGCTACTGGCATATAGTGCTGTTGCCAAAAAACGTATTATTCGCTCCGTGTTGAACTGAGACAATTACAGCCCGTTGTAGCGTGTATTATTCTCAAGTAAAAGAGTTTTACTAGGCGTACAGCGCCAAAGTTCTGTATTTTAAAAGCTACTGGCATTTATTGCTGTTGCCAAAAAAACGTATTATTTGCTCGGTGTTGAAGTGGGATAATTAAAGCTCGTTTTAGCGGGTATTCTCAAGAAAAAGAGTTTTACTAGCCGTACAGCGCCAAAGTTCTATATAGTAAAGTGTTATAGCAGCTATTAGTGTTGCAAAAAAACGTATTATTCGCTTCGTGTTGTAGTGGCACAATTACAGCCCGTTGTAGCGTGTTTTAATTTCCTTTTTATTTATTTATTTGATCAAACAGCATGTCAGGCAGAGAAGTGACAGGCCCTGCACATAGGAGTGGCAGAGGCCTAAATGTTTCTAGCGCAGGCACAGGTCGCAGCAGAGTAAGGGAAGCAGGGGTTACATTGAGAGGCCAGAGATCCCAGTGTCATCTAGTGGTCGGGTCTTGACCAGCAACCCAGCGGTTCTTGAATGGTTGACTCGGTCTTCGACTTCGTCCCAAATCACATCAGAGACCCCCAGTCAAGAATCGGTGGGTTCGTCAGACACAACTTTTAGTTGGCATGGCCCGGGAGCAGACCCTGTGCGCTCACCTGTCCTCAACCTGCCTCTGTCCTTTTCTTTTCCCTCACCTGAAGTAGTAATGTATGCTGTGGGCTCAACTCCACTTTACAACGAGGACGAGCTACTAGAGGAGGATCAGCAGCTACTGGAGGACAGTCAGCAGCTACTGGGCAGCAAAGATGTAGAGGAGACATCCGCAGCTTCCTCAGTTAGGCAGGCAAGTAGTGATGAGGAGAGTGGTGTGGGAGCTAGGGTTGCTCGCGGTCAGGCTCCTGACCCACAGACAGTCGAGGAGGACATCATCGACGTGCAGACACTACTCGATGATGATGAAGCCGATCGCACTTGGGAGCCGGGTGAATTAGGGCCTTCATCATCATCAGGAGAAGAGGGTGGCAGCTTGCCCATGAGGCAGCGAAGGAGCCAGCAGGTCGCTAGCATGGCCGGGAGTCAGCAGGGTGGCAGCAGTGGAAGGTCGGGAGCCAAACGTGCCTGAGGTAGACCACCCGCTTTGCAGGAGCCTACCGGGCCGAAAAGTAGTGGTGCAGCATTTCAAGGAGGCAGTGGTGGTAGCAGCCAGTCAGTGAAGAGTAGAGTTGAGCGAGCATGCTCGTCCGAGCTTGGTGCTCGTTCGAGTATTACGGTACTCGTAAGTGCTTGGACGAGTATCTCGCCATGCTCGAGGAAATGGCATCTCCCGCATTTTGAATTTTTGGCTCCTATAAACTCAGCCAATCACAAGCCAGGAGACTCTGCGGTACACCCAGCATCACGTGGGGCCCTTACATGTCGATAGAAGGGGTTGGCTGGCCTGATCAGGTGACCATGGAATATACTAGTGACTGCCCGCGGTGCTCGGCTCAGATGCTGTCTGGATGTCGTTAGGGACAGAGCTGCTGCGTTTCAGGGAGAGTGTTAGGGCCTGGATTTAGTTCTCTGTTAGGCAGGAGTGATCTCAAAAGAACCCAACAGCCCTTCTAAGGGCTACAAGACATTTTTTTTGTCTCCTGGCTGGCTGGCTG